>UWZB01000825.1:99219-139994 GCA_900536885.1 Peniophora sp. CBMAI 1063 | reverse complement strand
GGGCTCCGCCCCGTTGCCCACCGTTACCCGGAAACAAAAACGGTTATGCTACACGGTCCGTCGTGCGTGTAGAGTACAAGGGTGAACAAGAGAAGAATAAGGAAATGGATGCTACGAGGACAGACTGAGAATACGATAAAGCTAGCGTGCACACAGAAGAAGATCTGATGACGAGGGGCACGGAATCCCGACAACACCAGGTCAAACCTAGTCCGTAACCAGGCCAAACGAGTCGGCGAACAGCTATTGCGAGGGCGGCACCCACGCCGGCCCTCCCGCCCCGCCCGGGAACATCCTGGCCCCCGCGACCGGGCCGTTCGAGAATTGCGACGGCTGCTGCTGGATCGAGGACGTGGACGACGATGAAAGTGCCGACGCGAGTTGAGGCGGTGCCGGCGGAGGGGGAAGGGCATGTTGGGATGAATTTGGTGCAGCCGGCTTGGAAGGGGAGGGCGTCGGCGCTTGAGTGCTCGGTGCTGGTGTTGCCGCCGGCGTAGTCGGAAAGTTGCCGTTCATCTGCGCATTGGTGTTGGCGTTGGCAGCAGATGAGTCACCGATGCGCAGGACGCCAGCCTGCATCAGGAAGTCCCAGACTCTACTGGTCTTGTTCACGTCGATCTTGACGAGATCGCGTGCTTCACGGCGACGCAACTTCCCACCGCGTCTGGCGTACTCGCGTACAAGCGTCTCCTTGATGACCAGGTACGGTTTGGGCAAGATGCGCAATGTACTGCACAGCGTTTGTTCTGCCGGTGTGAGGAGGTGCAAGAGAGGGCTGTTGGCGAGATTGAGCGGTGCAGGCGGTTTGCGGAGGCCTCCGCCGGGTTTGGGCGTCCCATCGCGCTCGGTCGAGTCGTCGTGGTTCGCCCGACGAGAATCGGGCTGGAGCGAAGACCGCCCGGAAGGTGCCCGTGCGTGTAGTTCGCGCGCCATGTTTGCCTTGGCCCCACTGCGCCTGAATCCGTCGAGCTCGAATGAGTGGAGATCAGCCGGTGTTGTCAGGCCATTTCGTCGGAAGGCTTGCAGTTCTGCGATGCGCTTTCTAAGCAGCGACTCATCTGGAATTGAAACGAATCAGCACGGTGACCTGGTGATGATGGAGAGAGCATGGACACACATAGGGTATCTGCGCAGAACTGCTCGTAGTCTTCCGCCGTCTGAAGCTTCGCAAAGGGACGAAGGCGATGTATGATCTCCTTCTCCTCCTTTGGGCGCTTCTTCTCCGCGGCCTGCATCTATAGAAGAAGACAGCGCCCCCATCAGCATGCGCGTTGACGTGTACAGATCGGCCGAGAAAACGGCACGAACCTTCTTGTACTCCAGTAGGCCGCGCTGGAATATGAGCTGCTTGCCCTGTTCGCGTCGCTCGACGCGCTGGAGGTACATGTCGATGACAGTGAGCTTGAAGCGGATAGACTCGTCCGTCTCTAGGGGTATAGGTGGAAGGTTATCCTCGTTATCCTCGTCGTCTTCTTCGCCTTCGTCCTCATCTTCCTTCTTCTTGTCGCGCTTGTCCTTCCGATCAGTAGTGCCGCGCTTGTCGAAACCGTTCTTCCGATCAGCGCTGCCGTTGGGAAGATGGAAGCCATTGGGCATTGCGCCGTTCGTGGTACCGTTAAAGTCGAATGATATAGGAAGTTGAGGCTGTTGCTGCTGCTGAAGCTGCTTCTCTAGCGCAGCCTTGCGCTCCTCTACCCATTTGGTACGTTTAATCACGTCCTTGTCCTTCTCATCCTCTTGAAGTTGATCGCCGCCCCACTGCATGACAAGACCGAACATCAAGTCCTTGATGAGCTCCTCGGCGTCATTGTCCGGCTCGTGTTCGAACTCGAGGCGGCCGGGCAAGTACGTCGCGATCTCGTGTATGCCCGGCGCTGATGTGGGTGCGACCTTTGGCGCTGGAGGGGCCGTCGGCATCGAAGAGATGCGCCGTCGTTTGCGCTCTTGGAATTCCGAAGGCTCGATGTCGAAGTGTCTGTCGGTGATCTGTGGCGCATCAGCCGGCGGGCCAAGAATAGAAGCATGAAGACGGCGTACAGGTAATGGCCAGTGAGGAGACTTGAGGTAAACGGCTTTGTAGTGCTCCTCAACCTCTTCCTTGGTCCGAGTACCAATATGCTCGGCGATGGCCTCCCAGTTGCCCAAGCCATTCTGTGAGATGCCGTCGACGAGCAACAGCTCCCTGTGAGTAAAAGTCGTGAGTCAACTTTGCCGCTGTCAAACAATGGAAGCCTGTCATACTCGTCGGCTCCCCAGTCTTCCGAGAAGATTGGGTAGGCATGCAATTCCTAGTTCGGGTTTAGCCGAATGATGGCTACGAAGACAGGTATTGAACTCACCACAACTCGGTATGGATGATGGCGCTTATGCTGGTTGAACTCCTTGCCCTCGCAGAAACATCGTGGACAAAGGTCGATGCCGTCCCCAGGAGTACATACAGGGTCCGCGCACTTCAACCGAATAGAATGCGTCAAGTTTGCGCCACAACCATCGCAGGAGATACAGAAGCCGGGTTCGTTGATTGCTATGGGCGCGTGTAGGCGTTTACGTCAGCGTGCTATCGTGAGAAATAGGGGGGCAGGAGGAAGACGCGGACGGCAGAACGTGCGGATAACGACGACTACTCACCAGGCTCCTCTTCGTGCTGTCGCTTGCCGAGCCTAGAGGTCACCGTCATAGCCAGTGGCCGCTTTCCGCGTTCGAATACGACCTCCCGCTGGCGATATATTCGATTTATGTGCGATGCTGAACCACCAGGTTTAGGACCCTTAGGACGCGTCGGAATCGCGCACACGCACCCGAACTTCTACACCAGGCGATCCAGCACCTCCAAAAGCACCGAAATTTCGCCTCCGGCCGATCGAAATATTTATCGCTAGCTGGCCAGGTGGCAGGTCGTCGCCGTGCGAGAATGGGTCGTAGAAAGGCGGGGAAATGTCCAGTGGGCGCGATAGATGGGGAAGAGGCGCGCGAGGAAGCGCTTGTCGGGGAGGTATGAGTGTCGCGGTGATGTGTGGTCGGTGACCCGTCGTCGGTCGGGCTCCTCGTCGTCGACAATGGCGAGGAACCCCAATCACCGTATGTCACGGCTACCACGTGGCGCCCCGGACCGCCACTGTCCCACCCCTATCTTTCCTACGGTGCCACAATAGATTTCCCCCCTCTTCGTTTCGACTCGCTTTGTACATATATAACTCGAATCAAATTCCACGATACACTGTTGACAGCAAATCATTGACTAGGTGGTGTTTGCGTTGGCTGGTAGCCGCGTTGGAAAGAAACGTCCAAACCGACTGATATATACCAACTTGAACCGCCTACGCTACATCCCCTTGCGCCTTCGGTCATAGCTTAGCGGCAGCTTCTTGCACCAAAACACCATTTTCTTTGAGCATCCCAATTGCTTTTACAATATCCTCCCGGGCATCGTGCTTCCACACCTTCTCCCACTGCATATGCAAGTCCTTCCGCCGTCCTTCATCACTCGGTCCGCTCGGTCCGTTGCCGCGATATACGTTTCCCGCGCGCTCACTGGCAAGAGCAACGTACGCCGCGCGAGGAACGCGGACGGTATCGTATGCGCGCAGAACGTCCTGTCGTGGAAGAAAATGATGATCAGCGAGCGGTCTCAGGGAGACTGGGGAGACTCACAGATAGATTCGCGCGCTGCGTTCGTGGGTGCGTGAGCAGGCTCGCAAGCACATATGCATCCTCGATGCCTGTACCTGCGCCTGCGCCGAGGTACGGCAACATCGCATGAGCTGCGTCGCCGATGAGGGCCACATTCAGGACGTCTGACCCTTCTCCGCTATCGCCACTCTTGCCCTGGACTGGAGCGGCAGCTACGAATGTTTCGAGTGGCGGGTACAGTCCATGGACCTTCCACTTATTTGGACTGTTCATACACCCAAGTATCGCTCGCGCATCAGTGCCAAAGACATTGAACGTCTCCATCAGCTCTTGTGGTGACGCTGGCTCTACCCATGATGTCCAAGAATCTTGCGGGCCCGCAGGTACCATCTTATGCGCGTAGTCTTCCGCGACAGCTCCGACGTTGAGAACAGTGTTATGCATGATCGGAAACGTGACGAGGTGCTTGTCCTGCCCCAACCAGCAGCGCGGCGATGGTCGTATGGCGTCCTCTTTGAGGCCCGCATCGAGCAAGCGTTGCATGGGAACCAGATCGCGGTAGATGCGGGAGCCCGTATCGACTAGTCGGTCACCCTTCGCGCCAAATACTACGACAGGGTCAGCACGTCTTGGAACTGATACAGTACACTGCGTGAGTGCTCTCGAGAGAAGCGTACCCTGCATACGAACAGTACTCTTGATACCATCAGCACCAACGACTACATCTGTCTCATGAACGCTTCCGTCGGCAAATCGTAGATGGACGCGCCCGGTTCCCGCGGGCGAGGCACTTATGCTGACACAGCGCTTTGAGAAGTGAGAGCGCACACCGGCGGGTATCAATCCTACGAGCGCCTTGAGGAAGGCTGCACTACAAGACGTGACACTCGAGAGTGACACAGCACACAAAGGTATGCGCACCGGTGTAGTCCAAGTCCCTGGTGCTCCATACCCGGACTCTCGTACTACGAAGTCTCCGTCGGTCTCATCATGACCATGGGTTGGTTTGGCAGACGCACCTTGTATATCTCATCATGCGGATCCGCCGCGCGCACAAACTTAAAGATGGGCATGGGCCGTCCTCGATCATTGCAGTGCGCAAGAACTTCGTCAAGGATGCCCATTGTCTCAAGAACGCGCAGTGCGTTTGGTCCTGTAGACGTACCAGTCAGCCTATATCCCCTTCCATGCAGTAGTGGAGATTCTGACCGATGCCTACGCCTGCCCCAATCTCGCCGTACTTCGACTGAAGACAGAAGTTTAGACACTGCCTGGATGATTTGAGGAAGAGCGTACGGCTGCCTCAAAGACATCCACTTTCAGACCTACGCGGGCGAGTGCGATAGCAAGTATGAGCCCGGTGATCCCGCCGCCTACGATGGCTACATCGAAGTCCTTCTGCGCGTTCATGCCCAATAATCTGCGTAGAGCAGGCAAAGAGCAAGGTCAGGAGTACTAGCACAGTGAGGAATCATCTCCAGAGACACTTTGTAAGTGAGTGTGAAGGGCACGAAGCCCAGGCTATCCATCCCCGGACGCAGAAGAACCACGACACTGAGAGCGCGGGGACAGATATCACACGAAGATAATGTCATGAGAAGCCAGCGCCAAGCCCTTTGAGGTATCGTGTGGGCACTAGAACCAGTTCATAGCGTTGGGGTGTGCTTCAGCCTTAAGTAGTCCATCAGTGCCACTGGCGGAGAAGTGGACACCATGTCAAAGGGCTCTTCGGTCTCGAGCTTCGAGCTTCGTCGTCGCTGCTCGCTGCTTTCAGGACGTGGCGCGCCCACCAGGAACGGCGGCCGTCTTTCGAAGTCTTGAAAACACGCAGAAGATATAGATATTCGGGCTACCGTGGGCGACCCAGCGTGGATGCCAGGGACAGGTCATGGTCGTCGAAAACAGAACGTGCTTCGGGGAGAGGCACAGTGCGCCGAATGCGTGAGAGAATCACGGCACCTGCCGATGCCGCGCGAACTTGAGAGTGTCGATTGCTTGCTACCGCCGACCACGATGTGCATGGCGGCACTCCTGCCATCCACGACGAAATATAGCGCGTAGACACTCCGATCTCGATCTTATATCTCCACTTGCGTATCCGTGTGGTCTCTCTATCCAGCGCCAGAGGCAGGCGACTCTGGATTTCTGCTCGCCAACCGACGCTACAGCAAAGAAGCAGGGGTTCAGAGTCACCGTACCGTGTCTGCTCACACCTCGTTCATCAGAAAGAAAACAGCATGACTCAAACAACATCCTCTCCTACTCTCAATGGTATCGCTTACTTCGTCTTGCCCATCGGGCGCATCGACCTCGACGCCCTGCGCCTCATCTTTGAGTACATCGCCGAAGCGGACCGTCCAAACAGCGAACATCCTATCGCAGATAGCTGGCCGAGGCTTGGACACGTTTGTCGCGTATGGCGGTCCACGCTGTTAGACATGCCTCAGCTCTGGGCACGCGACGTACTTGCTTTCGGCACGGGTAGTGCATTGGACGATGTCGTCGATCGCACTCGCGAACTACCACTTCGTCTTGACTGCCTGAGTCACACCTTAGACGAGCTTTCTATGGAGCGCATCATACCACTCATCCCGCGCGCTCAAGCCCTTCAATGTGAACTAAAGACTTACGAGGAGCTAAAGGATGTTCTCAACAGTATCGCTTCTCATCCACCCAAGGCCCTGCGCACTCTCTCGATCAGCCTTGAGATGGGATTGAACAGTTGGTTTATCTCTCAATCGCCATCTTACACGTCATGCATCGAACTTCTACCACTTCGCCATCTCGAGATGACGGGTGTATATCCCAATCCCCCGCTCTTGGGCACATTGACGTCCTGGACAATGAAGTCTACGGACGTCATCCTCGTCGATCCGCGTCTTCCTATAGAAGTCATCGTCAACGTGTTGGCCCACAATACCGGCCTGGAATCGTTGTGTCTCATGGACGCTATCAGCGTCTTCAGGGATCAAAATATAGTCCTTCCCGATATCGTCGTCCTCCCCAAGCTCAAGTCCTTATACATATGGCAAGAATCAAATGCATCGCCGTGCCCGATTTTGAATCGACTACAACTCCCCAATCCCACATTGGAGAAATACTGGATACGTGATTGCGACGTCGACACAGCCGCGGATGTCTCCGCGGAATTCGCCTCGGCGCTCTCTGCTTGCGCTTGCTCCCCTGTACTTAGATCCGGACGATTCTTGCGAGTGCAGTGCGAAACACGTTGGGAGAACAAAGTCATCGTGCAACTACATCGTCAATATCGCGTCCCAGAAGGACCGGAGCATCCCGATAACATGCCTTTCCATGTTGAATATCAACCGTTCCATCTGGCAGTTTCTTTCCTGGAACTATCTAACGCCATCCTCGCACCCCTTTCGCGCACCAGCTTACCAGAGCAAGTGCTTGAACTCTGGTGGTCGGTGTTCGAGGAAGACGCCCAAGTCGCCTCTTACTGGGATACGGTACTACAGCCCTTCCAGGCGGTGACCACCTTGATCATTCTCGATGTTTATACGCACACACAGGCGGCTCTCGTCGCAATGTCGGCCGCTCTAACTCGCACACGCGACGATGGATCGCTCCTTCTGCCCTGCTTGAACCGACTAGTGATGCGCGCGTACGAGATGGACGGGCTGGGGCTATTCAGGGACCACAGTCTTCTCAAAAAGCGCAAGGACATGGGCGTACCCATTTCCAAGGTGCTGTTCTTGGACATCGATAGTCCGAATATGAATGGATCCGAACAGGACGACGAATTTGACGGCGAGGTGAAGAAGCAAATGCAAGACGTGGCGACAGAGCTTGATGCTGGGCTTGAGAGTCATATAAGTTGGGAGGTTGTCAACGGGCAAAGGCGGATACAAGGAACGGAATTCGTCTTTAAGTATTGATATAGCATTGCCCATGTCACAAAGGGTACACGTAGTGTTGTGTATTAGTACATGTTATCCGTCCACTCCATATCTATCCTGTGCAGCAATATCCGCACTGCTATCCGCCGAGACACATACATAGTGTGATCACCAAATCTCTACAATAGGCTCTTGCGAACGCCGTCGCCGAGTACCAGGATGCATGGGCCGCCGAATACGGCCTTCTCCTCGAGGCCACTCTCGTTGAGGTAGTCAATGACCGTCTGATCGGCGACACCGGGCTGAAGCCATAGCGCATTGGGGCTGATGTCCTTCTCCTTGAGGCTCTTCAGGATGTTCAATGTGATCTGTTTCAACGTCAATCTTCCGGAGCGGCAATTAAGAAGGCACAGCATGCGTACCGCAGGGTTCGTGATCAGACTGACAGATGTGTTCGATAGGTCAGGTATCTCAGAGATGTCCTTGACAGCGGCGATGCCCTCGAGCTCAGACTCTTTCTGCGGTCGAGTTCAGCGTTAGGCAGTAGACTCGGACCTCTTAACGCACGGGATGTACAGGTGTCACTGATAAATCGCGCTCGATGTACCATTGGAGCACCTACGAAGTTCCTCTGTCAATCATTATGCGCGTCTAACTCGCCAGGAAAGGCAGACCTTTGTCCCCCACTTGCTCTGATCCTTCGACGCACCGATCACGGCAAACTTAGGCGCGGACAGGAAAGTCTTCTGCTGAGCAGCCTGCATAACTATACGTCGGATGACAGAAGCCAAGATAGTCAGAAGCGGGTGGGTAGATGGCGGTTCCGGGTTAAGTAGCTGGTCAGCCGATTGCGAGCTTGTTCGTCAATCTCGACCGTGTAAGCGCTGAGCCGATGTTCACATGGTTCGAGTGCTTCTCGGAAAGACATATCTCAGACCTGTCCGATAGCCAAGCAAGAAAGCGTGGAGACATGGTCGAGCCTGAGAGCTGTCCAATGATGAAGGTTGGACGGAAGTTCGACGAACACGCGCCATCGGCCAACGCGGTGAGGTCATGGCGCGCGCCGGCATGGCACGCGTCGAGAGCGCGACGTTCATGCGCACCCGGAGTTTCTTCCTCGACCACCACCACAAGGCTGCTGGGTGTTGGGTTTCCACTATCTAAGGTTGCTGCGGATTGCTTGTCTAGCTGGCTCTAGTCATGTCTTCGTGGCTGCCCACGCCTTCGACCGCTCGGCATCTATTCTATGGCGTTCTCATTGGCTTCGCACTTTCTCTTGGTGCATCCACCGCTACCCAATCATATCAGAAGCGAAAGCGTGAGCGGCTTGAAGCGGCTGAGCCTAGCTTGAGGCCCATCGAGCTACGCAGTGACGAAATTCTGGACGGAGTCTCTGGACTCATTGGTAGGTAGATCCCGTTCATGCACAAGACAAGCGAACTTAGAGCTATAGGAAACACGCCGCTTGTGCGTATCAACTCGCTAAGCGATGCTCTTGGCGTAGAGATACTGGGAAAGGCAGAGGTATGCTACTTTCGCACTATGCAACCAATGGCTACTGATCGCTTTGAAGTTCCTAAACCCAGGCGGCAGCGTTAAAGACCGTGTTGCCCTACGCAGTGCGTTTCTATACCACGTCATCTGCTGAAGAATGAGTCTGAACTCCACTAGTGATTGAGGATGCGGAGCGGCAGGGACTCCTCCATCCTTATACTGGTTCGCGCATCTTTGAGGGAACTGTGGGTTCGACTGGGATATCTATTGCTACTATAGCACGCGCTAAGTAAGTCGGTGGAAGCACTCATGCATGGATGGGTATGAACGTCACTTACCAGGTCTTGTACAGAGGTTACGACACAAGTGAGTCTGAGAGACGATGAACGCGGTGACATAGTCGTTGACGAACAATGCCCTCTAGCGATAATAATGCCCGATGATGTTGCGCTGGAGAAGGTGAAGGCTTTGGAAGCGCTGGGAGCAGAGGTGCAGCGGGTACGACCGGCGAGCATTGTCGACAAGAAGCAGGTACGGTCGCATCGACCTGTCGCTTGACATAGGATCTGACGCTTTTATTCAGTATGTCGTACGTTGCACAACGCAGCAATGAAAAGTCGGCCTGACTAATGCTTCTTCCAGAATCTTGCCCGTGAAAGGGCGCTGCATTTCACCAACACGCACTCGGATGAAGAGCCACTCTCATCTCTACCGCCGAAACACAAACATCCATTGGCCCTCAAACACGCAAACTCGGCCGTAGTTGTCACAACAGCCGAGACAGAAGAGAACGGTGACGCGACTGTGGACTCCACGCACGACGAAGAGGCACTACGCACCAAACCACGCGGATTCTTTGCCGACCAGTTCGAGGTGAACGCCTATCATCTGGGAATCTCGCAGCTATCTGACCTCCAACCTCAGAACCGTAGCAACTTTGACGCGCATTTCGACGGTACGGGCCCGGAAATATGGAGACAGACCAACGGGACACTCTCCGCGTTTGTCGCCGGAGCGGGTACGGGTGGAACTGTGGCTGGTACCGGCCAATACCTGAAGTCGATGGACGACAACATCACTGTCGCTATTGCCGATCCCGAAGGTTCAGGGCTATTCAATAAGGTCAAACACGGCGTCATGTACGACCGTCGTGAAAGCGAGGGCAAACGCCGACGGCACCAGGTCGACACGGTTGTGGAAGGCATCGGCATCAATCGCTTGACGAACAATATCTCGCTCGCTTTGCCTATCGTCGACGATGCGTTCAGGATAACGGACGAGGAGGCAGTCAGCATGTCGCGGTTCCTTGTGCAACGTGATGGGCTCTTCTTGGGCTCTTCGAGCGCGTGCAACCTTGTTGCGTGCGTAAAGCTCGTTCACAAGCTCGGGCTGGGTGAGGGCGCGCGTGTTGTGACGATCCTGTGCGACTCGGGCAATAGGCATTACTCCAAGGTATGTGCACTGCCGACTGTCTTAGCAGTATTTGTACTAAACCCTTCGACGCGTAGTTTTGGAACGACGAGTATCTCGCGAAAGCAGGCATCAAAGTGGATGTAGGCATTGTGCAGGATATGCTAACCCGTCCGTTTCCGCCCATGTCGTCTATTACGAAGATATGAATGCAGCTCTGACGCTACCCCCTCTCAGGAACTACGTTGTGATCTCGAAATATCTGCCTTGCTAACAAGTTGTGCGTCTGGTTCGTCTAAGAGAGTATCAAGGCGCGCGCGAAAGGAACTTGAATACCGTGATGAATGTTGTACAATGCTGTCTATCATACACATCGCTACATGCCACTAGATTCCGATTCGAGAAGACGAATGACCCAGAGAAAAAAGCGTGTAATAAGGTGTGGCCGGTGCGCTTCAGCGGTTCGGCCATGGCTCGGCCGATCGCGGTTCGCGCTCATTCATGATGCATGACCCCTTGCATCAGCGCCTCAGCACGCCGCGCCCTTCGTCCATACACCAGCAGCGCCGCCGGGCGTATCGTTGTACGTCCATTGGGTCGCTGTCCAGAGGAAGCCGCTATATGTGACCTTATCTCCGGCTGTGTACGTGGCAGAACTGCTCCATGCGGAAACACCGGCGCAGGAACCACTTGAACTAGATGTTGACGAGGCAGCGGGAGCGCTTGTGGTAGTCGGAGTGCCTGACCCGCCTCCAGAGCCACTGCCCGACTCCGGCCACGTCGAGCCGCGCACGGTCTTGATCCAGTCGGAAGTCGCGTCCGGATATTGCCACGCCATAACGCCGGCATTCCAACCTTGCGAGTGAGCTTGAGCGACGCAAGTCGCGAGGGTTGACGCGTCCATCAAGCCACCGCTGGTCTCATCGGAGGCGAGAGCCGGCTTTCCGATGACAAGCTTGTCGAGCGGTACACCGTTCGCGGCGATCTCGAAGAGCGAGGATCCAGGGTGGATGCCGCCTGAGGTCGTGAGAAGGTTCGTGCAGGTGGTGTACTCGTCTTGGCCCTGGTTGTAGAATTGTACGTTGTACCTGTACAAGTACGTCAGGGTGAGATGACATAACCTCGTGGGTCAACTCACCAGTCGATGAGGTCACCTACGGCTTCGTGAATAGCCAAGTATCCGCCACCTGAGTAACCCTTCTCGAACCACGGCGCCACAGCTGTACGGATCGTTCACATCCAAGCTTCGGTGCTCTTGATGATGAGAACTTACGAGCGTGGGTAATGATGTAGTCGCCACTAGGAAGCTGGGCGCGAAGCTCTTTCGTGAACGCAATCAACCAGTCGACAGCTGCTGTGGTACCACCGTTGAAGGCAGTAAAGTCCTCGTAATCTGAAACTTCATGAGGTTTAGTCGTGTGACAAGGCGGAAGGATGCTCACCGACATCCACACCGTCGAGATCGTAATCCTTACACCACTGCGCCAGTGCATCTGCGGCTGCAACAGCGTCGACACCCGAGCTCGTCGGCGTCTCCGTACTTCCGAAGGCGCTTATCATTAACTTGATGCCTGCAGCAGCATACTCAGACTTGATCGTTGCACGTTGGTCCGCGGTGAGCTCTTTCCAAGTCTCGGCTTGGTCCGCGAGGCCCGAGTAAAGCCAGAAGCTCAAGATGTACACGTTGAATCCATCGATGACCGTGGGGGAAGGAGCAGCACCGGTCACGTATTTGTCGTCGTATACGACAAAGTGCGGTGCAGCTGGAGTGGCCTGCGTTTTCGATGCCTTGCGAGCGACGAGGTCGGTCGCATATGAAGGGGCCGCGCTTGCCGACGCCACGAGGCAAGCAACGACAGCGGCAAGAGATGCAAGACGAGCAAAGAGGTGAACCATGCCGAGGTGAGTCCTACAGTCTATGACCGGTAAGCTAGGGGAGCCCAAGCTAGATGGATAGCGAGTAGCCTCCGATCCTTAAATACCAGCTGGTGATTTCCCCTTCCAGTTTGCGACGTTGAGGCGGCGGATCCGAGGTAGAGCAGAGTTGTACGATATCCATGCGGGCCCCAGTGCGAGACGCATGCGTATCTCTGTCATTCGCGCAGGGAGTGGATCGAGAAACGCAGGACCTCGTTCCTTTCATCCCGCGCGAATGCAGCCAGCGTTGAATCCAGCCGTACGTGCAGTCTGATACGCAATCGTGACCAACGATCGCAGCTTGAGTCTGTGGGACAAGTTGAGGCATCCTCGTGCAAGCGCATGTTGTCCAGCGGGCGGGCATGTGGAGCACGAAGGGGAAGCCAGGGCGGAATCAACGAGCGAAGGCGGCGGTCTGGGCTGCTGATACAGCTCCCTCATATACCCTCATGGTCCTGTTGCGTGTATATCAGCATCGCGTCCGAGAAGGACCTATGTGGTCGTATGGAAGTGTACAAAAATACGAACACTACTTTCTCCGAGATGAGCCACGCGGTACGCGGGAAGCATGCATAAGGCCGCAAGTAGTCGAACTGGAAGGGTCGATAACCGGTGGTGCAGACACTCGTATATGCAAGAAGCATAACATGCTTGGTACATCTGTGTAGCTCACAGTCGTACCGCAGCAAACGTCGTCATTGGCATAAGTCGACCATGATGGTCAAGATGAAAGCGCTCATGCGGTTTCTATGGCTCGCGCGCGAGCCTCGCGGCGCGCTGACTCGCCACATCCGTTGCTTCCGTCCGTACAGACCTGTTCCAAAGATAGTCTTTGAGGCGTTACATGCAGTGCCGATAGGCGTCTATGATGAGAGTGCAACAAAGATGCAGAAACGCTTGAACAGTGCATAAATCAACAAGTGAGCGCTTAGCGCCACCGGCTCCGGCGTCTACGCCGGCAGACGCCGGCACGTTCTCGGGCCGCGTCGGTTCTTGTCCCCGACCACCACCCCTTGAGCTATTTATCTGTGATCTATATGCTTCTCATCCACAGCAAAGGAACACCTGCAACACCTGCTTCCTATGCCTATGGTCCTCGTACAGGCATAGCACGCGACTGCGACTCCAAATTTGCGATGACAACATTCTACCAACGCCACGCCTAAACAATTCCTGCCCTGATTTGCAGCCACGGAGAGGAAACTCCAGATTCAAGACAGTGTGTACGGCCGAATTTGATGGGTGGATAGAAATGAGATGCTTCTGTTTCTTGCGCGCTCGGGCTGTGTTCGGCTATGCTCGTCGCATCAGCCAAGTATCGGCTTTCGTCTTCCGAGCAGCATCCGAACTGGGGAGGGCCCGACTCAATTACGTCGAGGACCAGGCTGTCAAAGTGGCTAAGTCCTGTCCAGTGAGGCTGGTGAACGGCGAGCCTCACTCGTTCATGTTCATGCAGAGGTTGCATGTCGTTTCAGCTGAACTTGCTGAACGGCTAGTAGTGTGTATACCTTTTGACCCCAGATGGCTTCTGTAGACTCACTTCACTTCACAGCGTGCTGTGTTGTCCTCCTCAACGGGCATAACATGCCGCTGTATCCGGTACCCCAATATCATGATGACGTTCCCGTGGGCCACCCGAAGCCATGATTTTATTGCTTGCAGCTCCCGCACGCCTCGTCAATGACCGCATCGGAGCGCCCAAGGTACTTGTGTACAGGAATGCCTTGCCAAGTGACCAGCGCGCACAACTGCGGGGAAGACGTTTTGAGCGTGGCTGTTGCGAACTTGTGTCACTTGACACTTGTATCGAGTGCATATAAGTACCCTGTCCGCAGCCCAGCGACGAGCATCCTTTTCTTATTCTCTCATCATGCTTTTCAGTCTTCTCGCTCTTCCAGCTCTCGTTGCTGGACTTCCCAGTCTCGGGTCCAGACAGGACAACGTACATCACTTGCCTCTGGCTCGCCAGTCGCTTCATCGTCGCGGCGACTTCGTGGACGTCAAACGTGTCGCAGGCTCCGCGCGAGCGCTCAGGGCCAAATACGGATTCGCGGCTGCGAATCAACTAGCGCGGAGGGCGGATGAACCGGCCAGTATTGATGTCATCAACCAGGCGAGTTAATGTATGAAGGTCGTGTGGCGACGTGACGACTGACGATGAGAACAGGGTGGGGACTTGAGGTATCTTGCGACTTTGAACGTCGGTACACCGTATGTGCCATTATCACGGCCATTGGATGGCTCATGCTGATGATCGTATAGGCCTCAACCATTGAACGTCATACTCGACACCGGGTCATCCGATCTCTGGTTCTCGACTACGGATTGCCAGAACTGCCCAAACTATGTGCCGCGGTTTAACGCATCGCAGTCGTCAACCTTGAATGCGTCTTCGACCCAGACCGTGGAGCTCCTCTACGGCACTGGACTCAACGCTACTGGAACCGTCCTTCAGGATGCTGTCGCCGTCGGACCCTACAGCACTACGCAGGCGTTCACGGGTGTCACAGAGATGTACAACACCAGTCTCATCAACGGCACCACGTCCGGTATCTTTGGCCTGGCGTTCCAGAACTTGACCTACTCCGGCATCAAGCCATTCTGGCTTTCGCTCTTTGACGACGGCGAGCTCGACAGCCCAGAGTTCGGGATGTACCTCACGGATTACCAGGGAAACACGACCGATCTCACTGCGGAGAACCCTGGTGGGACACTCACGCTTGGCGGGACGAACAGCAGCTTGTACAAGGGCGAGATCGAGTACATCCCTTTCAACAGCTCACAGGACACCTTCTGGTTCCAGAATGTATCCGGTAAGTCTCCCATTCGCGACCGCCGATCTACGTCTGACTGCACCGGACTCATCGCTAACGTACGCCTCACAGGACTCACTGTGAATGGAGCATCCGTTGAACTCGAGTCCAATGGGACCCTGGCTATCATGGATACCGGCTCGGCGCTCATCGCCGGCCCTACCGCCGCCGTCAAAGGCTTCTGGGCGCAAATCAACGGTTCCCAGGCTCTCCCTGATATTCCTGGATTCTACGGATTCCGTAAGCAGGCCTGGCTCACTTTGTGTTGTATAGTGCTTGACCCTATTTGATACCCGTAGCATGCGAGACGAACTTCACGGCGACGCTCGCGTTCGGGGGTAAGGCATGGCCCATTCCCGCTCGCGACATGAACGCCGGCGAGATTGCGGAGGGGCAGTGTTTGGGCATCTTTTTCGACGCCCAGCAGGGTCTCCCAGCGTATGCCTAGCCTCCTTTTCCATTCTTAGAGCGATCTACTGACATCCACACAGGATTGGCTCCGACTATCCGAGTTGGATCGTTGGCGATGCGTGCGTTCTTTTCCATCATTGTGAAGGCTCATGCTGTACGAATGAATTCATGCCCATACAGTTTCCTCAAGAACGTCTACATGGTCTACAGGGCTGGCGACAACCCTGCGGTCGGCTACGCTGAGTTGGCTGATGGCTTGCGCGGTGAGTTCTGTCTATTGTGTATGCTTCTTCGATACTGATGATATGCAGCTGATTGAGCGTGAGATGTCCAGCCGTCAGCAGCGGAAGGTTCCAGTGGCGGCTACTGTCATGTTATCGATACCTGCTTACACTCCTTGCTATCATGCGATCACTCGCGAACATTATTGACGATGACGACATATACATGTACCTATATTATTCGCCTGTGCAAATAGGATAATACACCTGCTAATCCGATCTTCATTGAGCTGCATCGGGAATTGGTATCCTAAGGTCGACAATGTGCGTACGATCTTACGAAAGTACTGCATATCCATGACGTACTTGCACGGAGATCTACCGTAATCTATAGCACATTCGCAAGGAAGACTTGAAGGTAGACGTTAAAAGGGACAGTACTGCGCGAGTGGAACAACACCCTTCCTTCACTTGTACGTCCACACCCATGGACTTCCGCCCAGAAACCATTCGCATCGAACACCACATGTATGCAAACGAATGAATAGACCACCATTAAGCGTAGGTCGTAGGTATTCCGAGTCACCGCCGAGCGGTATGGGGAGAAGTAAGTAAGTATACATCGAGTGGGAGGGATCGTGCGTTCCAGAGTCCTCGATGCTGTCAGGGGGAGATTCGTTTATCATACAGGCAGCGAGCAGATGCAGATGCAGAGCATATTGGACTGGGAATATCGGGGGGGGGGCGGGCCGGGGGTATGGAGAAGAGATGAGGATGCACTATCGCAGCATGAGGGCCGCGATGCCGATCGCCGCGCCCAGCGCGACACTTAAGAAGCCGGTGGCGGGTCCGCTGGCAGTACGTGCACTGGCGCCGCTGGTCGAACCTACGCGTGAAGGGATGATTAGCGCTCGCTCTAACGAAAGAGAGGTGGGAGAACACATACCAGAAGGCGTAGGCAGACCAGCACCGCCTGAGACACGGGCGCTAGTGGTAGCTCCAGTCGAAGTAGGCGAGCCTGTATTTTGAACAACAGTCGTCAGCGTCTGTACAACTACACCTCCCCCATTATCCGACGAAGACATCGAAGTCGTGATTTCTGTTGTTACAGAGGCAGCAGACGTTGAAGGCGTCGGGACTGCCTGTGTTGATGTTGTTGCTACGGTTGGTAGCGCAGTTGATGGGGAGCTTGAGTCTGCGCGGTATCAGGCCCCGCATATCGTGTCGATGATGAAGGCCGAAACAAGGAGAACCAGCCGGAGGGCGACCAGGAGAAGAGGATGCATGAAGAAAGGGGAAGAGGCTTACCGCTTGAACCGACGGCCAGCTCGGCAAAGCCGACAGCGGGGCTGTCGCCAGCGCGGAAGACAGTGTATACGTTCTTGAGGAACCTATACATTTTCAAACAGCCTGTTAGACACTGACCCGCATGATTGGGTACGGGTGGACATACGTATCACCGACGATCCAACTCGGGCTGCCTGAGCTCGTCCTGCGCCACATGGATTAGTCATCGAATTGATGGTATCAACGACGAAGAAGACAACGTACGCAGCACCCTGAGTAACGTCGAACAACGCGCCCATGCAGAAGCCCTGTGCGATCTGACCGAGGTTCATATCATCGGCCGAGATGGGCCACGCCGTGCCGCCGAACGCGAGCGTCGAGCTGACATTCGTGGTGCAGGGGAACGCCCAGAAGCCGGAGTTCGCCCCGCTGAGCTGACGCGCGCCAGTAACTTGAGCCCAGAAAGCCTCGACGGCGGCCGTCGGGCCGCCGAGGAGAGTGGTGCCGGTGTCGATGGCGGCGATGTTATCCGCGTCGCTGCCGATGCTAACCGAGTTGCCGTTCACGGTGAGGCCTGCCAAGCGCGTCAGCAACATGGACCAAGAGATGATGAACATTGACCCAAGGGAAGGAAGGATCGGAGAGGTGAGGCACGGATGCGCAACAGGCCAACAGGTGTCCTTGGCAAGTACCGAAAGAGCGGTATAGGGAACAAGGTTGACGCTTCTTGACGATTGGGGAAGAGAGCTTACCGGAGACGGTCTGCAACCAGAAGCTAGGCTGGAAGCCACTTGGGATCTCGTTGAACTGGATGTCACCCTTGAAGAGGCTGCTGTTGGTGCCACCGAGGGTGAAGGTTCCTCCCGGGTCCGTCTCGGTGCTCGAAGTCGCGTCGTCGAGGAATCGGGTGAGGTAGAAGCCCATCTCCGGACTGCTCAGCTCGCCCGCGTTGACCAGAGCCTCCCAAAACGGTGTGGCTTGAGAGACGGCGAGATTCTGAAAGGCCAGTCCAAGAATACCGGCCAATGAGCCGTCGATCAGACCGTCGGAGAGCGTGGTGACGCCAGTGAATATTTGGTTGGAGATGGTGTAGGGACCCAGCGAAACGGTGTCCTGGAGGAGGTTTCCCGAAGCGGTGCCAGATCCATATGAAAGTCGGATGGTCTGGGAGGAGGTGTTGAGGGAGGAGGATTTGGAGGTGTCAAACTCGGGTGTCCCAGTTGGGCAATTGGTGCACGCCGTCGTCGCGAACCAGAGATCCGAGGAGCCCGTGTCAAGGACCACATCGAGCGATTGTGATCTATATAGTAAATCGATATCCATTCACGACTTACAATGAATGTGTAGTCTACTTACGGTGTACCAACGCTGACACTGGCCAAATAACTCGTGTCGCCGCCCTTGTGACACAATGAGCATTCGAGCGCTTGTTGCCACACCCACGTTTCCCGCGGCCAAACATACCTGGTTAATGACACTGATCCCGGCCTCACTGGCTCTCCTCTGGATGCCCTCGCTGCTCTTCAATCCGTACTTATATTGAAGGAAATCTCTGCTCTTCGCTATCCTCTCGAGGTCCACATATTGGCCAATGCGGTGAGTGGTGCGACGGGTGAGCGGGAGGTGATGGACATTATCCTGGCGAGATTGGAGGTTGGGAAGGGCGACCGCCAGGGCCGGGAGGGAGAGGACTACTGGGAGGAGCATGACAGCTTGAAGCGAGAAGCAAGAAAGGAGTGGAATGACAGGCAGCCTGGCCTTTGAGCTTTGTGATGCACGCGGGGGACAAGAAGGCCAAGGCGCCGGCTGCGCGCGCGTGCCTCGTTCTCACCGGCTTCAGTCGCACCTTGTTCACAACTCGTTCTCACCGCTCGCTGCGCTGCCCAATTCAACGTTGCTTCCTCACCACGATCATCGCTGTACAAGCGCACGTCGCGTCTGTCTCAAGATACCAGAACTTGAACTCTACGCGTCTGTCTCGCGAGCAACCGAAGGTCTTGATCGAGGCAAACCCTTCCAGATATGATTTGCGTCAAAGACCTCGGTCAATGTTTCCGTTTCCTCCGTTCCTTCCGTCGTGGCGTCTGCATCACGGGCTTCACGGTTGCACGCGATGCCGTCGGCATCACCACCTGGGCAGGGCAATTCCTTGGCCTGAACAATAATGAAAACCTGCAGATCTGTAGGGTGGCTGTACCCCACGCGAAGGTCCCGAAGGTCCCGAGCCATATACGGTTTCGCAGTTAATGGTCGGCTTCTCTCTAGATCCTGAGATACGGAGCCTCTGTGCGAGCCTTGTACGGTGCGGAGGGAGTAGGAAGCCTGCACAGTCTGGGAGAGGTGCCTAAAAGCACTTTGTTCTGAGAGAGCTCGGGGTTACTTGCACGTTACAGGTGGCAGATGCACTCTCATGATGCTTGCTTGCCGCCGGCGTCGGTCTTGTGACCTGTCCTGGTGGCTCAACAGTGAGAAGATGACAAGTTGGGCTGCAATATTTGGAACAGAGCGCAGCAGCTGCTAGACGCATGGAGCTTTGATTTGGATGTTGGTGGAGGACAGGCGGAGTCCCTGTACCTATCTGGAAGTATAGCTGTCGGCGCAGCCGATTCGTAGCTCTCACTATGTATAGCACGGCAGAATTCGTGCGATAGTCCCTCGGAAGAGATAGCTGCAGTTCATACTCAATATAGCACAGTCTTGTATATGCGTCTGACAGTGATATAGTACATGGCAAGCAGAGATAAATCGATCCGTACAGCTACAAAGAGTCATCCGAGTTAGTACATAAGTCACTCACGGCCCAATGAGTATTCGCAAGTGCGACACCGCCAGCGTGTGTGGGCAAGGTGCTCGCGGATCGATGCGGAGATAGGATCAGTCTGTAGCAGATATCCTCAGTACGACCATTGACATCCAAAGCCGAATAGGCTGAGAGAACCACGTACAACCGTAGCTCTCAGCCAACTTGGCGAACCCGACAGCAGGACTATCGCCAGCCCTCAACACCGTGTAAACATTCTTGAGGAACCTATACATATATTGAGCTACTGCGCGAGAGGCAAAGAGCATGGGCGTACGTGTCCCCCACTATCCACGAAGGAACGTTTGGATTAACCCTGCGCTATATCAGCATGTTTAACTCCACAAGGAAGAGTATACAACATACGTCGCGCCCTGCGTGACATCGAATACTGCGCCCACACAAGAGTCCTGCGAAATCTGACCGAGGTTCATATCGGCCGGTGAGATCGGCCATGCTGTGCCGCCAAACGCCAACGTCGAGGAGATGTTCGTCTCGCATGCTTTCGGATGGGATTTAGTACTAGGATCGCACGCCGGGAGCTGCAAGAGGGGACGTACGGAACTCCCACAGTCCGGCTTGGTCTCCGCTGAGTTCTTGAGAGCCGTCGATCTGAGCCCAGAACGCCTGTACAGCGGCTGTCGGGCCACCGAGTAGGGTTGTACCGGTATCGATAGCTGCAATGTTGCTCGAGTCGTTGCTGATGTCGACCGAGTTGCCGTTCACAGTCAAGCCTGCAAGATGCACGTCAGTGACAGATGCGATGAAGTTGTAGAACAGAGACTTACTAGACACGGTCTGTAACCAGAAGCTAGGTTCCGTTCCATCCGGGAACGCATTGAACTCAATGTCGCCCTGGTAAAAGCTACTGTTGGTCCCGCCCAGAGTGAACGTTCCTCCGGGATCAGTCTCCGTCGAGCTCGTCGCGTCGTCCAAGTGTCTCGTAAAGTAGAAGCTCATATCCGGGCTATCCAGCTCGCCGGCGTTGACGAGCGCCTGCCAGAATGGTAGGGCACCACTCGCGGACAAGCTTTGGAATCCAAGCCCAAAAAGTCCGCCTAGAGAACCGTCGATGAGACCGTCCGAGATCTGTGTGACGCCGACGAAGATCTGTTGAGGTACGGTGTATGGGCCGAGCGTGACAGTGTCCTCAAAGAGTGTACCGGATGCGGTTCCGCCACCGTAGTTGAGCTCAATGGGTTGCGATGACGCGTTCAGTGTCGAAGACTGGTTCGTGTTGAACTCGGGTGTATTGCTCGGACAGTCCGTGCAGTCCGTCGTCGCAAAGAAGAGATCGGACGATCCTGTATCGAGAACGACGTTGAGAGACTGTGCCCTGCGCTACTGTCAATACCTTATTGGGTTCAGAGAAGACGGGTAGGACACATACGGGGTACCAACGCTCATGGATGCCGCATAGCTTGTGTCGCCACCCTGGAAGAATGATCAATCATTCGTCGCTGCATCGTCATGACAGGTCCGGCGGTAGCATACCTGATCAATGACGCCAATATCCGCCTCGCTTGCTCTTCGCGCGAGGCCGTCTGGAGTCTTGAAGCCATACTTGTACCTCACGAAGTCCGCCGACTTTGCCAAAGACTCCGGAGTTAAGAACTCGCCGCGGCGATGAATCGAGCGCCGGGTGAGCGAGAGGTGGTGCTTGTTGTCTTGCCTGAGTTGAAGGGTAGGTACGCCGGCCACTAGAGCCGGAAGTGAGAGGAGAGCGAGAAGCATGGTTGTGGTCGAGTAAGGTGCAAGCTGAACCTGGTCATGGATTCGTAGACGTCGACGGCTTTTAAGAGCTCCCTGCATGACGGCTGATTGGAGTACGCCGTGCTGCAGTCACAGCTTTCGCAGCGAAGGCTTCCATTTGCGAGGACGTCGCACCGTGCGCGCAGTGGTGCGCCCTGTTACCCGCCAGCAGCTGTCATGCAAAGTGGAGCTTGCTCGCGAGC
The DNA here is from genome assembly GCA_900536885.1 of Peniophora sp. CBMAI 1063. Classification (NCBI taxonomy): domain Eukaryota; kingdom Fungi; phylum Basidiomycota; class Agaricomycetes; order Russulales; family Peniophoraceae; genus Peniophora; species Peniophora sp. CBMAI 1063. The sequence goes on along the minus strand of UWZB01000825.1, from coordinate 118,196 downwards.
AACGAGCGAGCACTGGTCATCATGCATCACAGTGCTTATCCCGGGAGAAGTCTCCAGCGCTCGCATTTTGCATGGAGGATACCGTATATTGCACGGATACGAGGTAACTATGTGGGTTGCATCAATGATAGCCCATAGCTGGCGTACATGTCTAACTCCGCCTCGCTAAGATCGCTTCAAACAAATACGGGGCTCAAGGTTCCATCCATCAACCTATGACAGGCCTACATTCGCTTTGCGCAAAGGATGTTCTCCTTCGGGATGAGGCTCTGGAGCAGGTGGGTGATGGAACCGAATAGCCAAGTTGGGCTACAGTTAGACGACCAACAGGAGACATGCCTGTGCTCATCCATGGCCGCTGCAATCTCAAGCTCAGCCGCAAACATGCGCACGTAGACTGCGCGCGTAGGTTGCTGCATCTCAAAGTGGAGTTCGGGTGCGAAAGGATGCAGTTGCCATTTTGCTCATTTAGAAGGTGAAATCGCCGGGATCGCGTTTGCCGAAGCGCTCATACTGGGGGACTCCAGAGTTGAAGAGTAGCATAACGACCAAATGCTGCATATATGACAACGCGTGTTGTCCTTGGAGGCGGGGTACTTGGTCTCCATGTCGGGTCGACCACCAAGGAATGCGATAGACAGCAGCAGAAAGATGACATCCGCTCCCAGCAATTGGGTTATCTTTCGAATACAGCAACACAAGGGGAATGACAGCAATGGTGGCAGTCAGATCGAGAAGGCCAGCGTGCTCCGTAGCCGCGCGTGGGCGGCGCGAGCTTACTTCCCACGGCCATTCAACTTGCCGTCGGCCGACGCGCGCCGCGCGCTTGTGAGGCAAGCCATCGAGCTACTCTCGCCTCGCTCTCACCACGACGATCTCACGCATGTCTTCATGTCTTGACTAGTCCTGCCAACGAATTATCGACAATGTTGCTTCAAGCGAGTAATATACACCCATATCGAGTCTGGCATGATTCAGAATCATCATAGCCCCAGATCCGCAAGCTCCTGAAGGTCTGCCTCGATGTCCTTCGTTTCGTAAACCTCCCATTCGTAAACCTCCCACTGTTTGCTGGCATAAGAATCCGTCAAACTCTCATCATTACCCTGGTCGCCCGACTTCTCCGCGCGGCCTGTGCCCCGGCCAATTTCGCTGGGAAGGCCAACACCCTGCTCCGACTTGAAGAAGTTCTCCCCATCCCAGAGCTGCTTGACGCGGCGCAGCTCCTCGCGGTTGCTGCCCCAGTACGCCTTTTCGCAGACGTCAGACGGAAGCGCACCGTCGGGGAAGTTGATGAACGCCGCCTCGCCATTGAGTGACAGCGGTCGTAGCTTCCTCTTGGCCTCGCCCAAAAACGCTCGCATATCACGCTCCATCCATTTATCCTCCCACTCAAGGGTGAGATACATGTGGTACACCGCCTGACGCCAAAAGAAGGCTGAGTCGCCAGGCTTCGGGGTGCTCATCTTGCCACCAGAATGAATGAAGGTGGCCAAGAACTCGACGCGCTCGCCAGGGAACGACTTGCGGAATGTGGTCATCTGATCATGTATCAGCGCTGTGACCTGTTCAATGGTGCGGCGGTCGTTCCCGAATACGAAGGAACTGTAGATGCTGTAGCTCTTGTTGGTCGGGAACGCCTTTTCCGTTTCTTCGGACCATTGCGCGACGAGCGTCTCGTGGAGGAACCGCGTCGACTTCTCGGGCAGCGAGCGCCGCTTGAGCTGCTTGGCTAGCTCCGGGTGCTTGATATACTGGTCGATGGTGTCGTCGAAGTCGTCCTTAGTACCGTCGAAGTACGCGAGGAACCGCACGCCGTTGCCCGAGTTCAGCCGAAGGTCGCAAATCCAAGTGCTGTCAATCGTCATGCGCTCGGGCCAGTCGGTTGTGTAGAACGTGTTCATCGTGGACATGAAGTCCCGCTGGTCCAATAGGTCTGGATCGGCCGTACCGGCAAACCATTGGTAACGCCCAGCCACGACAACGCCGCCCGGGGCTTGCAGCTGCTTGACCGCGAGCTTCATCTCTACTACAACACCATAGTTGCCGCCCCCGGCGCCGCACAGCGCCCAGAACAGGCGGCCCTCGTTCGAACTGCGACTGTCGGTGTTCGTGACCGTGACCAGTTTGCCTTCTGCCGTTACGACCTTGATCTCTTGGATAGTGTCGCTGCCCATGCCGATGCTGCGCGAGAACGGCCCGAGCCCGCCACCCAAGAGGAACCCGCCCACACCCACGAAGGGACAGCGACCACCATTAATCACGAAGCCATCGTGCCGTCCGTTGATGAGTGTCTTGTAGACGTGGCCCCATTGGCAGCCGGCACCAAAGATGATAGTTTTGGTTGCGATGTCGAGCTTCGTCCAGTTCATCCGGCACAGGTCGAGCGACACGCCCTCGAAGGCCGTCGAGTGTCCGGCGTAGGAGTGGCCACCGCATTTGATTGTGAGCGCGATGTTCTGGGTGCGGGCTTGTCGGACGATAGCCTGGACGTGCTCCGGTGTCTCGGGCTGCAGAACAAACTCCGGCCGCGCAAAGCGATAGAGCAGGTTCGGTGTTGCAACCGAGCGCTCGTACTCCTCATCGCCGCGCTCGAACACAGGAATGCGTTTGACTTTGAAGGCAGAGGCAGCTTTGCTCATGGATAGTCCTGGCACGCAGAGAAAACGGCGCACTCAGCGTGTCCTGATACGTGCCGAGATAAGGAGAGAACTGCTACAGACCATGAGGACATGTTGCGCTGAATTCGGGCCGCGATCCTACAGACCATGATGTACTAGAGACCACGATAGGAAAGTTGTACTCAACGATACGTTCCATTTGCTACTTTGACAGATGCGCGAGCGATAAGTTTAGCGCTTCTACCAGATGAAGATCTTCTTTCACATCACGGGCACATTATGTGACTGGACGGAAGACGAGGCTTGGAATGTCGTCGAGGCGCTTCAACGAAAGGAGCCTAGTATAAGAACTCCAGTAAGGACTCGATTGACACAGCTCTTTGTACCCTCTGTGCGGACACGATGGGCATTCACGAAGATATCCAACAGGGGAAGCTCACTAAAGCCACACTCGCCCAATACCTTGGTGACAACCCCAACATCCTCAACGAACTGGATTCTGCCACAGGCTATCCTCCTTTGGCCACCGCTGTTACCGCTGGCTTCTCAAGTGAGGTCGAGCAGCTGCTCACCAATGGCGCTAAAGCGGACGCGCTCACTCGGGATGGCGAGACCGCACTGCTGCTTATCACCCGTCCCAAGACCTTCAGAAACCGGCCCAGGATCGTTCAGCTCCTCCTTGACGGGATGTCTGCCGACTCTGTCGACGCTACTACCGCAGCTCATGGCAACAACACGCCACTGATGTTCGCTGTACTCAACGAGGACCACGAGTCCATCAGACTGCTTGCTAAGGCTGGCGCTAGTCTAACGGTCAAGAACGAAAACGGTCTGACCGCAAAGGAGATGGCCGACCGCGCGGCAGACAAGACTATTGCACTCTCACTGGACCCGAAGAAGGAGCGCGCGGCATTTGCGAGGCTGACGAGCTTGGTCGTTTCACTCTTGCTTTATATAGTCGCTTGGGTCAACAAGGCGATCAACGGTGTTGCGCGTCGATTATTCGAGCTTAATCCAGAGTTGAACGAAGCTGGTATCGATAAGGTATGTCGACTTGTGAATCATCATCATCATCGAGTCCTGCTTAATGATCTGTTTAGAAGATCAACCGAGACGGAACACCGGAGACGACAGAGTTCGTTGAAAACGTCGAGGCCTTCGTCAAAGGGAATCCGACGCTAGAACGCTTCTTCAAGGGCAATCCTTCTTACATACAGGATCTCGCCGAGAAAGCCACTGCGCTCAAGGCTGACCAGACCACGCCGCTCGGATCTCAAGACTTGCTTCCCAAGACAATCAAGGTGACTTTGCATCAGCAAGTTATCTACTGTGGTATGTCTCTCGAACAATGCTTAGTCTGGTCTGTCTAGTGACATTTGGTAGACGATAGTTCCTCAATGAAACGCGATGGACGCTGGGCTGCTCAGGCTACATTGGTCAATAAGATCGCGCAGATCACTACGCGTATCCTCCCGGAGGGTGACGGTGTTGCCCTTAGGTTCATCAACCAGGACGTAAACGACTCCTCGGAGAATCTGAGTCTCGAGCAGATCGGGAAGATCATGACCGGCATGAGCTGGAAGAAAGGTGGAGAAACCGAGATCGGCACCTGCCTGAAGTCCAAGATTCTCGACCCGTTGGTGTACCGCAAGTTGCAGGCGAAGACCCTTGCGAGACCACTCCTCATCTCCGTCATTACGGACGGCATGCCCTCCGTGGAGAATAAGGGAGCGCTCGTTGAGGCTATCAAGGAGTGTGGTGAGAAGCTTCAACAGGCCGAGTACCCTCGCAACAGTAAGTATGCCCATAGATCTGGCAGTTCGATCAAGTAACCCACGCGCATGCGTTCCCGTAGGTGTCAAGTTCATGATAGGCCAGATCGGGACGTCGGAAAAGGCGGCTAAGTTCCTCGAAGGAGTTGGGAAGGACACGAACATCGCCGACATGGTGTTCGTAACTACAGGTAAATGTCACATAAAACCTCAACATACTCTCGCACTTGATGGTCCCCTTCTTACCAAGTTGATTTCAGACCAGCTGGATGAGAAGCTATCTTCATTCAAGGAGAATGAGGGCAATCTAGACCGCTGGGTGAGAGCGCTGGCTATCCATTAGTCCTATTCTGATTGCTGATTGGCTTGTTTCAGCTGATAGAAACGTTATTCTCCCCTATCATGCAAACAGAGTAACTGTTGTGGAGACCCACGTCTGTTCGAATTAGCTTGTCAACTCATGCTCGCCTCGGGAAATGTACCATTCTTTGTGAACGAACACATGTATCAGAGTACTGATGAATACAATCAAGTACTGGTTCCCGCTCGTGGGCGCCACCGCTAATCCTAACCAGTGGGCGCCGGCATCCGCAGACAAAGTTTAATTGACCAACGCATTACTTCAGGCCATCAGCCAGCTCCGCGAACCCAACAGCTGCATCTTCGCCACCTCTAAAAACAGAGTACACGTTCTTGAGGAAGCTGTATACCCATGAGTATTATGTTGATGCACAATGATGGGGGGGACGTACGTATCGCCAATCAGCCAGTTAGGCAAGTCCGGTATGTCCGAGTTCCTGTCCGAGGCGTGAGTGCTCAAATGTCTAAGTACCAAGTGAAGACCGTACACCAAGGTCTCTTGTAGATCGAATACCGCGCCCAAGCACAAGCCCGTCGTGTTAGGAGCGGGACCAAGGTTCATGTCGTCTGCGAAAATAGGCCATGCTTTGCCTCCAAAAGAGAGCGTCGACGTGAGGTTGGTAGTGCATGCTGGAATGAGGTGCGTAAGGTTCGGGTATGCCTCATAGAGAAAGATATGAGCTTCACGCACGGTACTGGTACAGGCCGGTAGAGTTCGCCTTTTCGGAACCGTCCACCTTAGACCAGAAGGCTTCCACGGCCTTGGTCGGTCCCCCGATGAACTGTGTGCCGGTGTCAATCGCTGCTACGTTCTCTGTGTCGTTGCCAATGTCGAGAGCTTCCCCATCTAAGGTGAACTCTACAGATGCTCGTCAGCGACATCCTGAAGAAAGCCGATGGCATCGACAGGTAGAACTCAGCGTCGGCCAGCAGGATAAACAAGCATTTGCCATCGGCAACGCGAGAACTTGGAGGCGTTCGCCAACAACAGGTGTGGGTACTCACCCTTGACAGTCTGCAGCCAGACAGTGCGTGAGCCATTGGTGTTCAAGGCCAACGGCTGGAAGTCTATCTCTCCCTTATAGAAGCTATTGTTCGTCCCACCAAGAGTGAGAGTTCCTCCAGGGTTCAACACGGACGTATTGCCCAAGGGGCTCACACTGTCCTTGAACCTGGTGAAGTAGAAACTCATCTCGGGTTGATTGATCAGCCCGGCGTTGAACAAGGCCTGCCAAAAAGGAGTCGCTTTCGAGAAAGAAGCGTCGACGAACGCAAGTCCGAGCACTCCGCCCGTCGAGCCGGAGATTGGATTGGGGTGAAAGTCGGTGACCGCCGTGAACGTCTGATTAGCAATGGTGTATGACCCGAGAGTGACAGTGTCCTGGACGAGTATACCAGATACGCCGCCAGCACCGTAAGTGAGATTGATGGACTGCGACGTATCGTTGAGAGTGGAAGACTGGGATATGTTGAACTCGGGTGAACCGGCTGGGCAGTTGTCGCACGTTGACGCCGTGAACCACAGATCGGCTGACCCTGTGTCGAGTTGAACATCCAACGACTGCGGACTATTGCAAGCACCATATAAGTCACGGGCTTCGCCAGCAGTCCGTTCCACTCACGGAGTCCCAACTTCGATCCTCGCCAAATAATCATAATCGCCGCCCTACGAACACATGCGAAATCAGTATCACATTAAACGAGTAGTCGAAATTGTTCATTCGCTTGCGAACCTGGTTGATCATGTCGATCCCAACGATGCCGGTATCATTCGACCCGCAGGTCTTGACGCCGTACTTGGACTTGATGGAGTCCAAGGACCGACCCATTTGGCCCACATATCCGGTAGTACAACCGGTGACATCTCCACGGCGAGGCAGAGCACGGCGCACAAAAGGTAGGTGAAGCCCATCATTCTCCCGGGCTCCTATGTTGGGAAGCCCAGCGACAAGAACTGGAAGAGCGAATAGAGCAAAAAGCATGAGTAAAGAACTGAAGTGTTGAAGAAGTGGAACGCTAGCTGACGCTACAGTGGCATTGCGGCGAGTTCGAGTACTTATACCGGTCACAGCCAGTCTGACCGTCGACGTAATATCCTACAATTGTACAGTGACATCTTTTCCGGAAGTCGTCTTTCCGAAGAACTATCCCCTTCGTGAGGTCTATGCAGTGTATAGACCTCGTCATGAGTGTCCCTGAAACTGCCGGAACCGGTGTTGGTGCGAAGGTACTCCATGTCGGATTCGTTCACTACAGCAAACTAGTCGACATGGAGATGCACAGGACGCGACTGTGAAAAGGCGCATCATAGCGTAGGTGGCTGACGCCATTTGAATGTGACGAGTCGCGAAGCCTTGCCTTGTACAAGCCTGTACTCGAAGTCGGGGCCTTCCGGTTTGTTGCTGAGAGTGGTGGCGCTGAAGCCGTGCTTGTATGACTGTTGCCGGTATGAGAGAGATAGTCAAGGAGATAGTCGTATGACATGTTGGTGGAAGTGATGTGCGCGAACTCGGGGTTAACAGACGACCCCCGTAGTTGCCTCGCAGCTCGAGCGGGATTTCCTAGCGTTTGAAAGAGGCCTTCTCCCGCGTCTTCGTGATCACTTGATGCACTCCCATTGGTAGCAAATCGGCAATGAAATAGAAGCCGTGCGCATAAGTTGCTACTGGCGGGCGCTGCTTCCGCGCGCAAACCGTGGTCCGTGGTGCACGATGATGGTGGGCTGGAGACAAGTTGCCGCGAACCCGCGGCGCAACTATGTACCCGGCGCGCGGGTCCCTACATGCTCACGGCTCTGCCCTTTGACAGATCTACTTGGCGTATTTTCTGTCCAGTATAGCTATGTAATATCGTGAGGTACGGTACATGATTGAATTGCAGTAAGTCCGTACATGAAACAAGCAGGCAGCGAAGGAGTCAAGGAGTCAAGTATGCAATAACAATTTCCACCGAGGCACCGAAAGAATACGCGTGTCCGTGCGAGAGGAAAATGCGAGGAAAAACGAGAGACGAAACGCAGGTCTTGAGTAAGAACCCAGTTGGTGACGTGGTCATGTACAGTATTGTAGGTGGTCGTGGCAGGGGATCATGATACAGGCTAAACGTTATGGGCGATGGATCAAGGGCGGGGCGGCTTCTATGCCATGAAGACAGCCGTGGCGGCCGCGGCGGCCAACACCATCACGGCGCTTACGCCCTTGGCGCTCTTCGCGACGGCGCCGCTGGAGTTGCCGCCATTCGAGTTCGTGTTGCTTTGTCCGCCAGGCGTTCCGGCACTCGCGGAGCCCGAAAGCTCAGCGAAACCGACAGCGGGGCCGGGGCTGGCGCGGAAGACTGAGTACACGTTCTTGAGGAACCTATGCGCAGTAACAAGGTTAGGATACAGACTGAAGTGGACTGATACTGGAAGGACGTACGTGTCACCAACGATCCACGAGGGAGTGTTCTGGTTCGTTGTAGCTCCCTGGGTGACGTCGAAGATCGCACCTTGGCAGTAGCCTTGCCCAATGTTGCCGAAGTTAATATCCTCGGACTTGAGGGGCCAAGACTTGCCGCCGAAAGAGATGGTGACGCTCAGATCCGCGTCGCAAGCTACGAGGCATGACCATCAGCAAAGCAGCCGAAGGATTGACGAGGTGATAACGTACGGAAGGCCCACATGCCGTTCGACAATGACCGCGAGCCCGACACCTGACTCCAGAACGCTTCAACCGCCTGCGTCGGTCCACCAAGCAACGTCGTGCCCGTGTCAATAGCCGCCAGATTACTGCTCGCACTTCCAATATCCACCGTGTTCCCATTCAACGTCAACTGCGACACCGTCTGCAGCCAATAGCTCGGTTGGCTTCCACTGGGGAAATCGTTGAAGTCTATATCGCCCTGGAACAAGGTGGAGTTGGTGCCACCGAGTGTGAAGACACCGCCATTGGTCTCATCGTCGTTCGAGGTGACGGAAGCGGCGTTGCGTGCGATGTAAAAGGACATCTCGGAATTGGCCAGTTGACCATTGTTGAGAAGGGATTGCCAGAAAGGCGTTGATTGAGTGTTTGACAGCGCTTGGAAGCCAAGACCCATGATACCGGATACGGGACCGCTGATGATATTGTTCGATACCGTGGTCACGCCGGCTGAAGAAGGGAAGCAGATGTATATTTAGTTTCATAGTGATGATGGGTAAAGATCATGATACTCACTGACTGTGCCACCATTGACGGTGAAGCCTCCCATAGAGACGGTATCTGTCCCAGCCGTACCCGACGCCTGCCCTGAGCCGTACTGGAATGTGACGGAGTTTCCCGAGGACTTGTACGATGACGAGCCGCCGGTGTTGAACTCGGTCGTTCCACTCGGACATGACGTACATCCCGTCGTCGCCACCCAAAGATCGCTTGAACCGGTATCCAACACGACATCCAAGTTCTGCGCTCTAACTGGGCGTCAGCGTTTCCGCATTCGGACATAGCGCGCTAGCAAGGTACTCACGGTGTACCGATGCCCACAGTACCGGTGTACGACGAATCGAAGCCGACGTCCGTGATCTGAATTCCAGTCCCGTTGCTCTGCCTGCGGTCCAACCCGCGGTTCGAGCTGCTGGACACGCCGTAGTACTTCCCCCGTACACCGTCTATTATCGCGCTTATTCGCTCCGTGTCCGCGTCGCCATTCTCTTTGCGCAGGGACGGAGTGCGCCTAGTGACCGGAATGTGTATTGCGGAGCCTGGTAAGGGCTCAGGCGCCGGAGCGGCCACGGCGTACGAAGCGAGAGCGAGAGCAGCTATTGAGGGCAGCATTATAAGGTTCGAATTTCTTCCCAGCAGAGCAAGAAGACAGAAGACGAGAGAAGGTGAAGGGAAGAAGCAAGTGAGGAAACGGGCCCCAGGCCGTAATCGAACGTCAAAGTATAAAGACACAACAGTAAGCTACGTCCAAGCGGAGAGGTCAGGTCCCGTATGTAAGCCTGTGTTTGCGCAGTCTGGGCTGAGACTTTTCAGGCGCACCGCCTCTTCCCACCCACCACCACACTAGCGGGGTTCTGCGTTTTACTTATGCCTATATTCCTATCTCGACTGCGCTACTTGTATACGAGTAGCAGCATAGAGGCTCTATGCGGCCAATGCCTGACGATGGACGTGTGTTATGGTCAGCGCCAGTGACGACACTGACGTCTCTGTGGGCCGAGGCACGCTGCTTCAGCTTGGGCCCGCCTCGTGTTCTCTTGTCTCCGGATTGGCGCACAGCACAGTTCGCTGGGCGTACTTCTGACCCACATATTCGTCCGAAATGGCGGGTAGAAACGAGGACGTTTACGTGCCGCGGCAGAGCGAAGACGCGCGAAGCTCGGCGGCAGCGCTTATTCCACGGCTTCTGTAAGGCACATACTTGTCGGTCTTGTGGCACATCCTCTAATTCCCAAAATGGTAGCCTACGTACCGATAAAGCCGCGTGCGTATGGTTGCTCGGACCTCGCCAGATGCCGTGGTCAACGGTCCCGAACGCGCACTTCACGTCGATCAATACCATCCCTCTATCCGATTTCGCCCCGTCTGAACGGCAACCACCCATTATATCGCCACGGCCAACGACGGTGCATGCGTCGCTGGGCCGAGAATGCTGGCCAGACGCGCCAGGAATAGAACAACATATGGATGTGGTCTTTTGTGAGCGCGAGTAACGCGGCGGGTGGTCCATTCATTGTGGTTGTTACGGATATGGTATAAAAGAACACCTCGCCTGCCTTACCATTCTCCAACCTGCTTGCTCTCTGCCCGTCTCCTGTGTCTCCATACCTCTCGCTCCCTGCTCTTCTCGATGAAGTCCATCGCTATCCTCGGCGCTTTGGTCGCCTCCTCGCTGGTCGGGGCACTCCCACTCTCTATCCGTTCATGCTCGGATGACTGCGACTGCAACACACCCGAGTCAAGTTCGAGTGGCAACTCTACGGTGGTCAACGGCACGGCTCCGTATATCGCTGCAAGCTGGATCCAGGACTTCAAGACCAACTCCTCTTCGCTCGCTACTCTCAACTTCGACAAGTACACCCACATGACCTATGGCTTCGCGTACGTCGCATTCTCCATATCGCACTATGACGCCGAAGTACTGATGCCTTCGTAGATCGACTGAGGCGAACGGCAGCCTCACAATCGACAGCACTCATGAAGACGGCCTTCTCGCATTCGTCAACTTGACAAAGCAACATGGCGTCAAGTCATTGCTCTCATTGGGTGGTTGGTACGGTCAGTCATTCCTTTGCGCTCTTTCCGTGACTGGACCCGAACTTACATTTACACAGGCGGCCGATTCTTCTCCAACCTCGTCGCCACGCCCGAGAACCGCACCGCGCTCACCAACACTATCCTCGAACTTGCGTCAAAGTATGACCTTGACGGCATTGAGTTCGACTGGGAGTACCCGAACAACACGGGCGCGTGCAACTCTTTCGCCGGAGCCGATGCGTCCAACCTCGTTTCACTCGTGCAAGAGCTGCGCAACAACACCGCCGGACAAGACATGATCCTCACATCGACAGTCTCCGGTGTGCTCTGGACAGGGACCAACGCTACGAACGATCCGAACGTCCTCGCGCTGGCGGACAACCTCGACTACATCTCCATCATGAACTACGACGTCTTCGGCACATTCTCCGACTTCGCTGGTCCTAACGCGCCGCTCGACGACACTTGCGCGACGCCGGAGCAGCAAGATGCTGGCTTTTCGGCGGTACGCGCTGTGGACGCATGGAACCAGGCCGGCGTACCGCTCAACAAGCTCGTACTCGGAATCCCCACCTACGGACACTCATACTCCGTTTCTCCCTCGATTGCCACAAATGACAACTTCACGACGCTCAACACTCACCCCGGCTTCGACAATACGATACATCCTCTCGGATCTCAAGATAACGGTTCGAACGAGACCTTCGTCGACGTCTGCGGAGTACCGAACCCTCCATCAGGCGATTGGGACTTCGCCGGGCTCGTCACGGCAGGATACCTCAATGCCACAGGCGGATTCAACGAGTCGATGACGAACGCGCATTGGATGTTCGACGAGTGCGCGCAGACGCCTGTGCTTTATGATGAGGGGAGCAGCGTTTGGATCTCGTATGATGATCCGCAGAGCTTCAGGGCTAAGGGAGAATTCATTGCTGAGAAGGGGTTGGCTGGGTTTGCGGCGTTCGAGGCGTATGGGGATGTGAATGACGCGATGTTGGACGCTGTGCGCGCTGGCGCGGGGTTTGACCAGGTTCAATGAGGACCTGCTGTTACTGTACATTCTGTTCTATCTGGGCTCGTGTTGTAGCATAGACTTTTCTTCTTGCTGTAGACCAACGCATAATGAAAGCGATTGTAATCAGCGTTTATGCCTACGAGGCGCGCGGCGGTTGCCGCAGGCTTGTTCGATCGCCGGTGCGTGACTGGAATGATGTCACGAAAATCATGTCTTTTCCCGACCACCATCTTTGTCCAAATCTGGCTACGTGCATACCCTGCAGGCCTCGCATCTTCCGACACACATGAGCGCCTAAGCTCTTCTCAGCGAACTTGTCGCGATATATATTCTCTTGTTTGACGCGATATGCCAACCCTCGCGGCTCTACTCGGTCCTTCCCCCGTTCTCTATGACGGCGGTCAGGTTCACCTTATCTCGCTCTTGGGCTTTGTTATAGACTGAAATCGCGTGCAGGGAACCACTCTCGCAGACTTCTACAGCGCGGACACATCGTCGCCTGTGTGGTCTTCAGCTGTAGTAGAGACCCATCCTGAAATCCTTGTCGACATGATTGTACGCTTCATGAAAGCTGGAGCCCGTGTCGTCAATACTGCTACGTGCGTATCTTCATTCTGTAAACACACACTCAAACGCATTTAATGTGTGGCTACGAAGATACCAAGCGGCGTACAGCACGTATGCACTCGCAGGCCATCCCGAGCCTCAAGATGCCGAACGCCTGATGCGCACCGCCGTCCACCTCGCCGCAAAGGCACGAGATCAATTCGCTTTGGCTTCTCCCGCGCAATCGCACGATGCCAAAATTGCACTCAGCCTCGGATCGTTTGGCGCGACGCTCGTACCAGTTGCGCACGAGTTCGACGGAGTGTATCCTGCCCCATACGGCCCGGCCACACCATCCGCTCGGTTTCCTCCAGAACAAGACATCGAAGAGAAGGCAGCCGAGGATGCGCTGATGAACTTCCATCTCGAGCGACTACGCATCTACGCCCGCGATAAGGAGACATGGAACGAAGTCGACATGCTCGCCTTTGAGACTGTCCCACTTCTGCGCGAGGTACACGCTATACGAAGGGCCGTCACTGCGCTGTACGACGAGGGCGCTGAGGAGAAACCGTGGAGCGTGAGCACGGTGTGGGACGGAGGTGCATTTCCTGAAGCTCAGGAAAGAGAGGTGGAAAGCGCTGTGAAGGAGGTCATGGACGCGTTCTTCGGAGAGCATCAAGGCGCGCGGCGGCCTGATGCGTTCGGCGTGAACTGCACACTATTTGCAGATGTAGCACGCATCGTGCGAGCCGCATCAAACCATCTACCGCTCGTCCTCGCAAGTGATTCTAGAGAGGAGAAGCCGTGGCTGATGGTCAAACCGAATGGAGGGAAGGTGTATGATCCTGCGGCGAAGACTTGGTCGGATGATCCCCGCGCAGGCGGTGAGGGTTGGGAAAAGAGGCTGGCGACACTCGCAAGGGCGACTGAAGCGATTGGCGTATGGGGTGGTGTGCTAGTGGGAGGGTGCTGCAAGACGGGATTCGAGGAGATTCAGAGGCTTGGGGAGGCGCTGTGACCGGATGTGCCAGTGAAGGAGAAAGTGTAAAAACGCGATCACGTGGCTTGCTGAGCTGCTCGAGAATACATTACGTCGCGCCCGTACCGCATTTGGAAGACTTATCCTCACGCCCGTCTCCCAGTAAAAACGCCTACACGTCAGCGCAATGCTGTGTGCAACTTGAAAAATACGCACTGTGAGATGTCGAGGACCTATTATGTCTCGTGCCGCACCGGCTAGATACGGCGTGATCTCGTGAGGAATTCATGACGTCGCACGCGGCGACCCACTCGTTCGGAGTCCTTCCGGATCCGATCCACCTATCTCTTGCCTATATACCGCCACCATCGCTTCTTATCTTGATCAACATCCTCCGTCCTTTACATAGCCAAAATGCCTCAGACTCTGAAGGGATCCTGCCATTGCGGCGCCGTCTCGTTCAGTCTGCAGAGCAGCAGCCCAGTACCGTACGTTTTTAGGCTCCAGGCTCGCCGATGACTATCATGCTGACTCTTCTCTTCTTCAGTTTTGCTCTCTGCCTCTGCTCGATCTGCCGGAAAGTCGGCGGCTCAGGCGGGAGCATCAATCTGGGTGGAATCGCAGATACACTCGAGGTGCAAGGCAAGGAGAACCTCAGGTGCGCTTGTACTCACACGAGCGTTTTGTTTCAAAAAGGAATCGATGATCTGACATGTTTTCAGCGTATACAATGCCGTGTTGGCGAACCGTTGCAAGAAGAACGAGAAGCGCGCAACATCCGAGCGCAACTTCTGCAAGCAGTGTGGCACGATGCTCTGGCTGTTCAGCCCAGAGTGGTGAGCTCGACTTTCTGAGCGTCTCACTTTAGGGTAATAACGTCTGCATGCAGGCCTGAACTCATTCATCCATACGCATCGGCCATCGACACGCCCCTTACACCTCCGGAGGAAATGGTACGTCGTTCGCAATGGGCACTATCGACAAACTTCCTGAGTGACCCTTCTGTAGACGGTCTTGATGCTCGATTCAAAGCCAGACTGGGTACGCTTGCCGGAGGGGAAAAAGAAGACGTTCGAGCATTACCCGGACGAATCACTCGAGCAGTGGCACAAGCGCCACGGCTTGTGGGTTGAATGATCTTCAAATAAGATAGAACAATGCCGGGGTGGGGCTCAATGCTGCTGATGTTGTACGATAAGGGTAGAAGTAGCTGATATGGCGATCTCTTGTGGATTATATCGTTGAAGTCCGGCTTCCCTTGATGCCTACACGTAAGCTCTCTTGGAAGAGAGAGCTTTATTGACTGACCTCGCCCTGAATTGGGGAACACCCACAGGCGTAAGCAATCCTCGTCAATCTAATCTCATTACTATGGTAGATACGCCGAGACTCCGAAGCACGTATTGTATCGTACAGTAAGTTATATTATGCAAGTCCAAAGTGAGAGAATATCGGGGGCCGTGAGCGAGAGTGGCTGGGGCCCTCACAACAACCTCACGACGTTCATACTCGGTGCATCGGCCAAAGCGCCAAGCAGCATACTATGTCACGGCCATTACAACTCTTGATAGATGTGTCTGCCGTACTCGCCGAGTTGTATTGGATCGTCTGTACAAACGGAGACAGTGCTCCGAGCCAGGAAGGAGAAGGCGTAAAACGCGATCACGTGGGTTATCATGCCTGACAGGTGAATATCGCTTCGGCCAGTCTATTGCATCCTCGTCTTAAAAACCACGCGTAAAACGCATCAAAATCTGTACCCATACACTGAGTCTCTCTCAAGAGAGGTCGGAGAATGCGTCGTACTCTACATCAGTCGAGTAAGGCGTGAACTCAAGAGGGACTCGTGAGGAAACCATGGCGTCGCACGCGGCGCCCGAAACCCGTTCTGAATTTGATGCGCTCTCACTTAAAAGGCCGCGCTATCTGACCATCTTGTCCGCACACTTCCTCCCCAGGAATCTCAAATGCCTCAGACCTTGAAAGGATCTTGCCACTGTGGCGCAGTCTCGTTCAGCTTCGAGAGTCATAGCCCAGTACCGTAAGCTCCGGCGAAACAAGCGCGTCCATTACTCTAAAGAAGACCCTTTGTTTCAGTTATGGGCTCTGCCTCTGCTCTATCTGCCGGAAGGTCGGTGGTTCGATTGGTAGCATCCACGTCGGCGGAATCGCGAGCACCCTCGAAGTGCAGGGTAAAGAAAATATTAGGTTCGTCTGGGACACTCGCAACTGGTGGCCTCGTGTACTTGCAAATGATGGTTATACTGACAATTCGCCAGCGTGTATTATGCTGTGATGGCGAACCGCGGACAAGAGAACGAAGAACGCGCGACATCAGGACGCAACTTCTGCAAGCAGTGCGGCTCGATGCTCTGGCTCTTCATGCCGCAGTGGTGAGGTCGACTTCAGTTAGCTGATGTCATATATCTGATATTGGCATTCTCAAGGCCCGAGAGCATTCTTCCATATGCATCGGCTATCGATACCCCGCTCCTGCCGGCGGAGGAAATGGTGCGTCCAAGCTGCCGTCGGTCGCGGTTGTCGATAGGCACGCTGAAGTGTGACCTGTACCTGTAGGGCGTAATCATGCTTGCCTCAAAGCCGGACTGGGTGCGGTTGCCAGAGGGAAAGAAGAAGACGTTCGAGCATTACCCTGACGAGTCCCCTGAACAGTGGCACAAGCGCCACGGTCTGTGGATTGAGTAACATGGTAGTTGGCGTCATTCGGGAGCCAGAACGCGACTTGGTATAGAATAGTAGTCGTAAGGATTGGGAGGAGCTTGAATGATAATGATCTTGCCGTCGTACACGCGCGATGGTGTCTGTTTGCGGGGCCCGAGCTGTAAAGATGTCCGTAAGTTGCGCTTCGCTCGGGTATGGCCCATCGCGGGTGTCTCGTTGATACGTCTTGTGATGAACGACACGAGGCCGGCCAGCGTAAGAACGCACTAACCGCGGGCTACAGTCAGTTCAGCCGAATCAGATACAAGTGCACTTCGTCCGGACGGTTACGGGGGTTGACAGGCCTCTCGACGGTAGAGACCGAAAGATTCCCACATCGTGTCCGCAGATGGGTCTGGATGCGTACTAACTGTTGTAGTTTCTCAGCTCGCGAGGACCTTGCCAAAGTGATGCTTTGGCGGCTCTTCGTAAGGGCACATCAGGGAGATGACGGACGGCCAAGCGATGCTAGCATGGCACTCGTCAAGAAAGTACGAGGTGATCAACCTTGCAGACCGCCCATATCGAAGTACTAGGACTTGGCAGTATAGATTAGCAGCAGAGGGACATCTACGTGATAGTGCGGTGTGTATACATCTCTATGCGGGCGGCCATCTCAGCTGATCTCATCCGGGGAGTTGAGTAGGCGATTCGCCATCTCAAACCCGAGGAAGGTTGCTCCATTCGCGAACGGTGACCTATGCCCACGTCAACACAGGGTTCAAGTACAAGACACATATGTGGTTAGACGCACCGGATGAGCGTGGGGATGAGTCCGCGCGTGAAGGCCGCGGGGCCCTCGGTTGCGAGGACTGTGCGGAAAGCGTGCCATGCGCCTGAGTACTTCTGGCCTGTCGCCGGTGAGAAGCCGTCTGTTTGCATACGTGACTTGATCATGTCGATGGGGTAAATGATTGCCCAGAGCTGAGCGCGGAATGTCAGTGATTGAACACGGAGCGCGCGCGATGGACAGGAGGAACGAAGCGAGCGCGTGAGACGAGTACGATCGTCCCCGGTACGCGAAAGACCGGTCGACAAGAATCGTATTGGGCTGCAATATGACCGGTGCGCGTGTAAAACACACAGCAACTACGTCTTGCAGGCCCCGAGCGCAGCAGAAGGCAGATACAGCCCAGCAGAGATGAACGCAGATGCCCCGCGGGGAGACGCCCAGATAGACGCTGATTACCCCTAGTGCAGTACGCATCGTGTCCAACGCGTGTGATGGAATTCACAGCATTGGCAGGGGTAGAAGACTGGTTGGTAAGAACTTACCGCATATCCTGCGGCGGCGCCGTAGAGAACGGCGTTCGCCGGACTGATCTGGTCGCGCCTAATGCCCTTCACGCGCATCTCGCGTTGCACTAGCTTCTCATAGACAGTGAAGTACACGCCATAGCCAGCTGCCTCGCGCAGGAACGTAACGTTCTGGCCCTTGAATATACCGCGAATCCCGTGCGCGGCGTGGATCTTGCGGATCGCGTCCCAGGGTCCATTGTACAACTTCGCCTTGTCCGGCTGCGTTTGTAGACCTGGGGACATGATGTCAGCCATCGCGATATAGATAGGTATGAAGATTAACATGGGCAAGGAACGGAGGCTGGTAATGAAAGAACGGAAGACGGAGAGACGTCGGATGGGGGAAAGAATGAGGCGGCGTCTTTTGACGCGAGCGTGGGCGTGGCGCGACGCGTGGTAGACGCGTGCAGGTCCTCAGACGTTGAGACTGCCTATACGGGCGAACTGCACCTGTTAGGCCTGCGACGTCTTTGCCAAGGCGGTGCGTAGACATGGGCAAAGAAGACGTCAAACCGCACATGCAGATAAACTCATTGCACCACGTATGTGGTGACACTCCCTCCGGCCTGCATGGCGTTCACTTCGGGTCGCGCATCGCTTCCTTGAAGTTGCCGATACGGGCAGCACAGAAGCGCAGGGCGACCCTGCGTGCATGCGGAGGCGTGTATACGATTCAGGCCAGAACAGCCGGAGGTGCAGATAGACAGGCCACGCTGAAGCGTCATTGTGCCACCCAAAGAGTTGCTTTCGACCAGTAGTCTGGCCAACTTCACGCGCTCTCCCGCGCGAATCTCAGTACTGCCCAGGGAATTGCAATGCCATTTGGACCGGCCAATGGCGAAATTGAAGAAACGGGGAAGGTTTCCCATACGGATAAACAGTAGAACTCACGAATTCGTATGTGTTCCACAGGGCCGGACACAAAGCCGTTACCGAGACCTGCTGCGATACCGGCGAACATGAGCTGGTCGGCGCTGAGTAGTTTTCCATCTGGTCCACCGAGTCCTCGTGCCAGGTTACGCTCAGTGAATTCGCGTTTCACATATTCCAGCACGGCGAACTGGATTGACACGCAGACTCCGATGCCGAGTAACGGTGTCAACGTGCCCTACGCACATCCCATAATGTATCAGCATATGCTCCAGAACAACGATGGCACAGCAACGCGCCTTGTAAAATGCCAGCGGGCCCTCGTTTTTTAGAATGCCGCCTGCGCAGTGCAGCATGCCATTGTACGTGCCCTTGGGCGCTGTTTGCATGCGCTGTCGGTTGCGAAGAGAACGGTTAGACTTTCGGAACATGTAGCACACAAGTAAAGCCCGCACCACTTTGACAATGTCGAAAGGCTGGCCGACGAGAACCTGTTGGGTTGCACGCGCGTAGTACAGTGAGCGTGCGGCACGCGCAGGCGGGTGCGAGCGGGTTGGGTCCGGACCTGGGCAATGC
>UWZB01000825.1:64650-99209 GCA_900536885.1 Peniophora sp. CBMAI 1063 | reverse complement strand
GCGCAGGCGGGTGCGAGCGGGTTGGGTCCGGACCTGGGCAATGCCTCCCGCCGTGCCCGCGGTCAGGTCCTTGACTGTCTTGAGCGACATGTTGTCTGGCGCTTGTAGTGGTGGCGCGAGTCAAACTAGCAAACAAGACTCCATGACTGGTTTCAATGATCGGCGCTCAGAGTGATGCGAATATTTCGATTCGGCCGAGATGCGATTGATGAGATTACAGGTGGTATCTTATCGGACAAGTGCATGCAGAATAATATATACCGAAATTATAAGGTTAAAAACCCGACCCCGTCCCGCCTCGGTCCCAACTTTGTCTGAGGAGGCAGTCCGTGCCCGACACCGCGGTTTGATGATTATAGGTGTAGATTGCAGTTCTCCCACCGCGCCTCGCCCCCTGCAGCTTCACATCTTCGCCTTGTCTCGTCTCTCGGCTGTGCGCGGCCAGTAGTCGTGTTGCCGGCGGTCAGCCTCTCGCCATCGTTCCTGATTCTCCGCGCTCTCCCGTCTCCACGCATCTGCGATGGCCTGTCCCGGTGATACATATGGCGGCGGATGGCTATCGCTTCGCGCTGGAGGTTGCGGCCTCACCGGTCGCGGCCTCGCGCGCGCCATGGATGGCGAAGGTGGTGGGGACGTCGGTGGTGATGTTGGTAAGGGCGTGTTCGGATGTGATTGAGATGCGGATGCATTTGAAGAGGATGATGCGGGTTTCGGGGTTCGGGCCATCTGCGAGCATCATGTTCAGCAGTCAGCGGTGAAAAGAAGAAGCGCGCTTGTACGTACGGTGCTGAGGATAGATGTCGTGGATGCCCTTCGCACATAACACGACCCTTTATAACGCGGAGTTTAGTTAGACGGGGACACGGCGTCACTGGAGGAGAGTAGAACGCACTCATGTCGTTATAAGCGCACACACTGGAGAATCAGGATCTTGCGCGAGGTCGAGAAAGAACGCGCCGCTGCCGAATCGGGAAATGTCAAAGGGAATGCCGGGCGAAGAAGGTGGAATGGAGAACGCGGACGTACCGGTACGGGCAGGAGAAGTCGACAGATGAAGGACGGGAGGGGGAGCGGAAATGAGGATCTTGAGAGGTCGCGCAGCGCCATATACGATTTATATTGGTTGCGAGTGGCCCGGCGCGCGCGAGCGGCGTGTTACAGCGCTTTCACAACAAAGCGAGATGTGAGACATACATCCGCGCGCGGCTATGGGCCCGGTCCCGGCAGTTTGGCCAGTGATGTGAAGAAAGATGATCGTCTTCGTTTGGAAAATGGAAGGTGGCTGCGAGCACACGCCTGCGGTCGGAAAGGGTAGGTTCAAGGTAATGGCGTGGGTGCACGCGGGCCTGCCAGGCGACGCCCCAGGGCTGAGAGGCGCAGAAGGTTCATCTTTGGACGTCAACGCTTGTTTGGTACCGCAGCCGAGTCAGCCTCCGCGCTCCTTAGCGCAAAGTCTGTCCCAATTACAGCGGACAATGACCTGTTCGGGCGACACAAGCGAGACATACAAAGGAGCGGAGAGTCCTTTTTGACCGCCCAAATGGGGTGAGCATAGGCAGGAAAGCTCTATCAGCAGATTCGAGCTCAACAAAGAGAAATAGTTGATTGGACCTTTCGAAATAACCGAACCTGCCGGTCCGAAGCCTCTGTGACGCGCTTCGAGCCTGTCGCTGTTCGTGTGGCCAGCCGAACAAGACGCCGCGCGCTCCCACACTGTGGACGCCCTGGTGTCTGCTGATTATCCTGATCTATTTCATAGATTAGGGGTGGCGCGCGCGGACCGACTCCGAAGACAGAGCACGGAGCCCTTTCATCGCGACATCGATTCGATAGGTATGTAGAGGTGCAGGTGCACATTGCGCAGAACAAAGTAGGCGGAGTTTCTTTGTGCAAAGGGAGTCGGCTCGGCGGAAAGATAAGTGAGAGCTAACGTCGGTATCGCCGGCCGTTGCGGGGTGCGCGCTTATTGTGCCACAGAAGCGAGTTTATTGCAATCAGCATCAGTAGGGTGAAGTGGCGCAGACCGAAGACAGCCGATGGTGGGAACGATGGCCTCGGTCGAGCGTCAGTCGAACTCGGCCAGGCCACTGTGGACGGCCGCACGGAAAGCCACCGCGACACGGATCCGCGGAAGGTGCGCTGAATCGTATACAGCTTCTGCGCGGGGGAAACACGCGTCCAACTTGAGGCCAGCGAGGCTGTGACTCGATGGACCAAGCTAAAATAATATCATGGTATTTGGGAATGAATAAGACATTTCGTTGAGCGTAGCGCTGACAGAAGATGTGGGTCAGCGGAAGTGCCGCATGCACTTGGTGGTGGTTGCGGTCAAGGGCGCGCGGGATTGGCTGGGGTCGGCCGTGCGACGGATGACGGCGGAGTCGGCAAGCTCAGTCAGCGTGGCGACTTTGACGAACACGGTCACGAAATAGAAAGCTCGTATCCTGAGTACATCAGTATAAAGCAGGATCATCACCTTCGTCAAGCTGTTCTTCTCCTCAATCATCCGAAGTGCTACCCGATCCCTTTTCCGCTCTACGGAAATGGCTACTGAAAGGTGCGCATCGCCGACTTCGGGGAGCCTGTACACCCGAACTAACGGACAATGCGTAGACCCGTCAACTTCTTGAGCGGATCTCCGCTGAATAGGCTATCATGGATGCGCGACTCCGCTATCTTCCTGGACACCCTTGCAGCATCTCCTAAAGCTCGCTGGGTCGCCTTCCAGGCTGGTTCACCTCTGACAGCGTACCAGTCCTCTAAGAGTGCCCTCGTTGCCTTCCCCACCGCCGATGTACGGCCGTTCATAGGAGAGGCTCCTTTGTTTGGTCAAGGAAAGGTCAAGGGCGAGCGTTCGACGGAGAAGGCTTCCGTGCTCGAGTCTGCCCGCTTCTTCGGCGCTCGCATCGTATTCATCGGTGTGCTGGAGAGCGGGGAGAACGATTTCGGGAGAATAGAGGACGCAGAGGCGGCTGCAAATGCGCTGAACGGGTCACCATACTTCTCAGTCGACCTGACTGACGAGGATCAGAGCGCTGTCGATGCATTGCTGGAGAGGGCGCGTGCGGCGCACCCTGGCGCAAACGTGTCGTTCGCAGAGCCCCGATCTGCCATTCGCGGGATGACCGCCGAAGATGCAGCCACATTTGCTGTTGGGCGCTCGATGCTAGACTGGAATTCGCGCAACCGCTTCTGCTCCGCATGCGGACAACCGACACACTCTGTCTGGGGTGGATGGAAGCGCGCCTGTTCATCTCTTGTTCCTTGGGCCGATAACGGTGATCGCAAGCCATGCCCGACTTCGTACGTGTGACTACCCCATGGGGCAATTCAATTGACTAATATAAGCGCACAGAAAAGGTCTGCATAACGTCAACCATCCACGAACAGATGCTGCCATTATCGTTGCCATCACGAACGAGACGAACGACAAGATCTTGCTCGGCCACAATAAGAAGTTCCCTGGCAACTTCTACAGTACGCTGGCGGGTTTCCTGGAACCAGGAGAATCATTCGAGGACTGTGTCAAACGTGAGATCCTCGAGGAAGCCGGCGTGCACGTATACAATGTTCGCTATCATTCTGCGCAGCCTTGGGTTCGTTCTCTCATACTAACCGGTTGTGCACCGTACTAATTATGTCTTTCGCCTTCTAGCCATACCCTTCCAGCATTATGGTCGGCTTCGTAGCTGACGCAGACCCTAACGAGCCGATCCGCACAGACCTCGACAACGAGCTCGCGGATGCTCGGTGGTACACGCGCGAGGAGGTCCTCTCCGTGCTGAACCACGCAGACGGCACCAACATCTCAAGGCGGGAGTACAAACGTATCGATGACAACATCAATGGGCAATCGAACGTAGCCAACAAGAATGGACCGCCTCCCACTGAAGGTGCTGACGCGCAGGCGGCAAGTGCACAGGAAGCATCCGCCGCCAGTGCTGGGCCGGACCCGGCCAAGATCGACGAGCCTCTCTTCCGTTGTCCACCCATGACCACAATTGCTGGCGTTCTCATCAGCGACTGGGCGCACGGTCGGTTCCCGGCATCGCCGAGCGCAAACTTGTGAAGAGGCGCCATGGTCCATCATACAATAGATGATGCGACAAGTGTATCATACTGTAGATGATATGGACTCGGAGATTGTAACATCATTGTAGAACTGCATCAATACCAATATGTATCAATGCTAGGGTCGGAGAGATGCTATCTGTGAAGCAATGTACGCGGGCAGATCATTAGATGACCCGGTAAGAGCTTGCGTGGGTAAGTAGACGCTACAGTCTATCCAGAACTTGAAGATAGTACCCTAAGGGCACGCACCAGGGCACGCGCGCTCTGCGCACTTTGTTTCTGCCCACCACCACTGCGGCTGTTCCGTGCCACGTCGTTGATGTGTTTCACTACCAATCATCCCTGCTGTCATTGTGAATATATCTGTGTGCTCGATGCTATCTCCTTGTGTAGCTGTTCGTCGTTCGTGTCTGTGCTCCGATTTACACGCGGAATCCGGCGGCGAGCGGTGGCTGCCGTCGCAGCGAGGATGCGACAGGTTGTCAGATCGGATGTACAATCGTGGTGTTCTCTGGGACGCATAGATGATTCCCTGGCGAGATAGAGTGAACGGAGAAGTAGCCCGAAATAGATATAAAGTGCCACGTGACTAAAACGTGGGATCGATGGCCAGAACGAGGCGGCGGTTGCCCTCGGGCCTTGTCCGCTTCCACCATCTCCTGCTGCCGCCAGGACCATCATCATGCACGCCATTCAGGTATCGCGCCTTCCCATCATACTCCCATAAAACTTGCATCTCACGATCGCTTTGTGTAGCAACAATACTGGGCTGTCCGCGACTATCTGAGTCCGGTATGCGCGCACCAACTATCTGGTCCGGAGCGAGGCTGATCGCCGCGCCGGAATGTAGGTTCTGAAGGAATCTAAGTTCAAGGAGCATGGAAGGATTACTCCCGGTATGTCGCGCGCTTCCTGCAGTGACGATCAACGTCTGAATGTGCGCCACACAGAGGAGTTTGTTGCGGCCGGCGATTTCCTTGCCTACAAGTTCCCGGTCTGGTCTTGGTGCGCCTTCAAACCTGTACTCAAGATGATATACTGTCTTACATGGCATATTTGTGTAGGGAGAAAGGCGATGCCTCGAAGACTCGCGATTACCTGCCAGCCGACAAGCAATATCTAGTCACGCGTGGCGTGCCATGTCTCCGTCGTGCGACCTCGCTCGCGTACACTGATGCAGATGAAGACGCGGAGCGCCTCTTGAGCTTCGATGCCGACTCTGGGAAGGGCGACGAGTGGGTGGAGACGCACGCAGGACGACCGAGCCACATGGACTCTGCCGCGAACCCGGGCACGATTGATGATATCCCGGATCTTGACGGTGCTCAGGATGAGGAGTTGGCAGGCGCCGCAGGGAAGATGAATATTGCTGGAGGCACGGACGATACGCCTGACATGGACGATATCCCGGACATGGAGGAGGATCTGGAGGAAGAAGATGATGCGGCAGCGGCACCTTCGAAACCCAGCGTGGCCCCGGCGGCGGCAGAGGGTCTGGAGAAGAGGTAAGCGCAGATACTTGTTTGCTTTCAAGATAGCCTTCTGATTGCAAACTTAGTGATATCGAAGTTGCGAAGGGCAATCTCTTGCAGGTTCGGACGTACGACGTCATGATTACCTACGACAAGTACTATCAGACGCCCAGGATATGGCTACTGGGATATGACGAGGTCTGTACCTTTCTTTCTATACGGGCATTGGTGACTAACTATTCCCCAGAACCGAACCCCTCTTACTCCGCCCCAAATCTTCCAGGATGTCTCTGCAGATCACGCCTTCAAGACCGTCACAATCGAAGGCTTCCCGCATAGCGCATCACTTCAAGCGGCATCCGTTCACCCTTGCAAGCACGCGAGCGTCATGAAGAAAGTGATCGAGCGCATGAACGCTGGTGTAGTCGAGGAGCAGAAGGCAGCACAACGGAAGGCTGGTGCGAGCAAGGATAGCAAAGGCGGCAAGAAGTGGCTGTTCCGTAGCAAGAGCGGGTCCGGTAAAGCCGCTGAAGTGGCAGAGGGAGACGAGGAGGTCGAGGGCATGCGCGTCGACTTCTATCTGGTCGTGTTCCTCAAGTTCATTGCATCGATCGTGCCGACTATTGAGGTTGACTCCACGACGTCGTTCTGAGAGTACGGAATACTTAGGAAGATGGTGAATAGATACCCATGTAAACACGCCTTTTGGATAGCAGTACCGATAGCGGAATATGTACGAATAGGTCTACCAGAATACGCCACGCACCGAAACCACCCCCGCAGTGGTGTCTAGACGTATAGACATAGATCATACAGCCGTGATCGAGTGTGATGGCCGGCAATCACCGTGAATGATATGACGCGCCTCAAGGGTTAGGCCGCCGCGACGACAGCGTACACTTGCTTTCTGCGTCCACAACCGCGCTTCACGCTGGTCATCTCGCCGGCACGCCTTGAAACAGCTCTTTACGAACGATGACAATTGGAAGTGCGAGTATGCCAGGTTTGTGTTGCATACAGTTCGATCTGTAGGACTGTAAGAGCTCAACACCACCTCAGCAGCCGACCGTATGCTACAGCGGTCTCCGATCGAACGACTTCCGCAGGAGCTCTTGTTCACGATTTTCTCTATTCTTGTAGATGGTGCAAAACCTCTTCTGAGAGAAGCCGGGTTAAAACCTCTGCGCATGGGCGACGTCCCATGGCTTGTTCTTCCCTCCGTTTGCCGCTGGTGGCGGAAGACATCCGATCTTTGCTTGGAACTCTGGACAACCATCAACTTTTGGGAACCTGAAACTACCGATAAGCTCTGGCAGAAGTCAAAGGGTCGCAACCTCGAACTCATCTTCGTCTCTGGGCGATACGCGCAGTTCTCTTCGAAAGCGGCGGTGTACCATCGAAGCGCGAGGAAGTTGAGGAAGAACATATTCGCGAGGGCACGTTCTATCAAGTTTGTGCTCGAGGAGATGCCGCGCGAGGAGTACGACTCCGATCAACCTGATTGGGAGAAGGTGATCGCTTGCTCGAATGTCGTGAAGCATATCCTGGAAACGCCGGCCCCCGTTGTGGTATCGCTCCACCTGGCAAACACCTTCGACTTCGAAGAAATGTCTGGCCGTGATGCACCGAACGTCGCTACTAGTCATCGGTACATGAAACCTTCCGACTATCCCATGTTGCGAAGCCTGTACCTCGACTCCTGGATCTCCGTCCCGCCCACCGACCTGTTCTTCAGCATTCCTTTAACGAGCCTCACATTCGCACGCGGAGTCTACTTCGATTCGTTTCTTGAGTTCCTTGATGTACTCTCTGGCTTGCCTACAATCGAAGTTTTCAACATGGATGATCAAGACGATGACATCTTCTACATGAGCGAAGCGTTCGGCGAACAGGTTATGACGGACGCTCTCTCGAAGTACCGGCGGGACCCAGGTTCTATTGAACTGCCTCGCCTGAAGCTCCTGGATCTAACGATGAGCGATACGGACCTGGCCGTCGAGATTATGCGCTGGATAGTCATACCTCCGACCACGCATCTGGTCCTTAGGAGAGTTCCATTCATGGTACCTAAGGAGGCTGAGGAGCCAGATGCAATCCAGGAAGAGGTGATTGGGCTTCTTGGAATGCTGGTAACATACTTTGCATCCGCAAAGACAATGGGACATAATTCATTTCAAGGTCTCGGAGACCTCGTTGCGACGACCGGAACGTCTATGGACGAGAAAAAAGGATTGCTTAGCACATTGTGCATTCGCGCAAATCATTGCCAGCGCTCGGATGAGGAAGTTACTCTTCCTACCGTCGAATGCGCGCCGCAGCTGGACGTATCGCTCTCGTTCCGCGCCGACGAACTCCAGGATAATGTTGTTGGCGATGTCCTGTCCTGTCTTCTTCTTGTACTCGGGAACGATGCTACAAAATTGCGTTTGTCAACCGCCGCGTTGGCTTCGGGCTCAATGGATACGCCGGCGAGGACCATATACCACGCCGCGGCGCTCGACAACGCATTGACAATGCACCCTCTGGGTCTTATACACCTCAAGGAAGGGGCAGAGTCCATTTCGCCCGCATCAACGTCGGTTGAAATCCTTCCGCACCTCGCTGCACTGGAGTACTACGGGTTTCGACCCACACCGACGCCCCACAGTCCAAAGCCGGAGGACGAGATCCGGTACATTGGGGACTGCTTGCAGCATCGTGTAGAAGCAGGGACCCTACGCGAGGTTGCTTTCTACGCTTCGCACATCAGCGAGCGCGACATAGAGGCGTTGAAGGAGCAACTTGACTGTATAGTCAGGTGGGAGGGAATGAAGTTACCGGACGTTCCTTTATCGGATACTCCAGCCGGCAGCGTAGACGAGACGCGGGTCGAGTGAACTCTACATATCATCATCTAGCTATGTACCATACATCCTCAATCCTGCATCAGATCATCATCTCGGACACCCTCAACATTCCCTCTCCTGCTTCCACTCGACTCTGTTTCTTCTTTCCCATAGTCGTGTGTGATTGTACGGGCTCAAATATAGAGTTTCGTCTAAGTTGGTGGTCTGTATTGCACGGTCACGGTAGTATCGCGATGTATTTTGCATAGATGGTCAGTTAAAGCAATCCGCGTTTCGACGATGTGGGTCGAGTCTTCCCCACCACGGGTGTGAACACGCAAGGACATGGCCAGATGTATCGCTCATGAGATGAGCTAGAAGGGCCGTGGGCGAAGGCCTTTATGGGGACGAGAGACGAATCGCATACGGGCTGTAATCCTCCCATCACCGGTGACGATACAGTAAATGACCCGGCTAAGGGCCACCGGGCCGAAGAGCCGGTACTCGAGTGGAAGACTGGCCTTAATCCTTGGCTCCCGCGTCCACGACGCGCTCGCCCACGCTTCATTGCCGATCGTGCTTGCACAAGGGCACATCCTCCAGGAAGACTGTTCCAAAGCCATTTGTACGCGGCGGCCGAAGGCATGTATACGTCCTTGCATGCACTCTGGATCTGGTCTGCTAATCATCCTGTAGCTGCACACGATTAGCGACGGGGAATGGAATGGACGACCAGCTGATGCGCACTCTGGCCACATCGTCCAATACTGAAATATGTTTGAACGCTCATCTGGCTACACCACGCACTACAATCGAATCCCTGCCGCAGGAACTGCTGTTGATCGTGTTCTCGTTCATAGCGAAAGAAGGCACATGCCTGCTTCAACATGCAGGGTCGCGACCTCTACGCATGCACGATGTCCCATGGATTACCATACCGTCTGTCTGCAGATGGTGGCGCACGACTGCCGATCTGTGTCCCGATTTCTGGACTATGATCAATTTTTGGACGACAGAGACGACGAACACGCTCCTCAACAAGTCCGGCGATCATCCTCTCGATCTCATCTTCTGCTCCGGAGAACACCCCCAGTTTTCTTCCAGAGCAGAAGTCTTTAAGGATGCCCTTGCGCGGCGCATATTCGACAGAGCGCGTCTCATCAAGTTTATGCTCGATGATATGACAGAAGAGTGGGGATCGCCTGACTGGCCCAAGATTGGCGCGTGCGCTCGGGTCCTGACCACAATACTCTCTACTCCAGCGCCTCGGATGGTGGCGCTCAACCTTATATACACCTTCGACTTCGAGAGGATGCCAGAGCATTACAAGCCCGCGCCTAGCATCAACCTCTGTCACCGGGATATGTCTTCTGCCGACTATGCCTCTCTGCGTATTCTCAAGTTGGATAGTTGGATAACCATAGCGCCGGACGACATCTTCTACCGTCCTCCCCTGGTCAGCTTGACTCTGTCGCGTGGTGTCTACTTCGACACGATCGGAGAGTTCCTCGACGTGCTTGCACGCTTGCCTACTCTTCGGTCGTTGAAACTGTATAACGAGGACGACGACATTTTCGAACGTGAAGACCCGTTTGGGGAAGACCCCATGAAAGAGGCCGCCTTGAGGTACGGACGGGAACCAGGCTCTGTCGCCTTACCCTCGCTGGAGCTATTCAAGTTCGGAGTGTCTCGTCTTGCGCTCATCGTCGACATTATGCGTTGGGTATCGCTCCCTCGCTCGACACGTCTGGTCTTCACGCGCGTATTATACCACAGAGATATGCCAGAGATCTCCCCAAGATCGATTCAGGAGGAGGTAGTTGGCCTATGCGATACGCTTAAGAATCATCTTAACTCGCAAGAGCGGAAGGGGGACCCCACCTTCTGTGGCCTTGGTGGCCTCGTGGCGACGGCAGAAGGGCCGTGGGTTGATGAAGGCAGATCGACCTGCACCTTCCGTATTCGCGCACACAGCCTGTACCCGCCCGACGCTCGCACGACCCCGCTTATCGACATATCACTCAACTATTATATGGGCTTCCTGTATGATAACATCATGCTCGAGTTCGCCAAAAGGCTTCCCTTCATCCACGGCAACGAGTCCACGCGCCTGGCTCTGACACTTGTCGATGCGCCATCGAACACGCCTCCCCCATCCCGCACGATTATCTATTCCGCTGATGTGGATGAACCTGCTGCAGCCATGCACTCTTCCTGGCTCTCCGCTTGCGACGTGTTGAAATCGGCGGGAACCGTATCCTCATTCTCGCCTGCGTCGAATGACACGATCATGCCCAATCTCGCCATCCTGGATCTACACGGACCGATACCGCTTCCCACGCACCACTTGTTCGAGGTGTACGTCGAGAACATTGCCGGACCTCTGTGTCCTCGCATCCAAGCTGGAACACTCCGAGAAGTGAATATCTCATCGGACGGTCCCATGTATAGGGAGAGCATCAGAGTTCTGAACGAACGTCTTGGAGGTGTAGTACGGTGGCAGGGAACCCTAGTATAGTTCAATACACATGTTCTGTGCCAGATCTATCCGCTTTTCCCAATGTTACGAAGTCCAGCTTCCCCCGAAGCCCAACCTTGAGCGCGTACACTACGAATTAGCATCATCCCGGAGATAGGGGCACAAACCTCGAGGCGCGGGACCTCGGCCCGGAGCATCCAATAATTTTGAGCATCTTCCTTGATCTGACCTCGACGTTCATCTGCCCGCTGTATCTCTACCTGTACCATCAGCACCTGTATCCATAGTCTCCAGAACCCAAAATAGAGATGCCTGAGGCATTCCACCACCGGCCGACGCTCAAACAAGTGAGTTACGCTCCGTCGCGCGTGGGATCTGGTGTTCACGGATTGAACAGACGAACAAAGCGTACAAGTCTCGCCATGCATCCAAATCTTCCTTGAAGGAACTCTCAAAAGGTACGGAGGCTCTTTGGTCTCACCCACGCACGCTAGATACGGTGTGCTAAGAGGAACTTGAAGTCTGATTTCTATCCAGGGCGCGCCGCCACTCCCCGTCAATCACCCAAGAACATCTCGGCCGCCCGCGCTGCCGCCCAGAGCAAACTTGATCGCAAGAACCACGCGCGTCAGGCGCAAGCGGCGAAGCGCTCTGCACTGGTCAGCGCCACGAGGGTGTTCGCTGGTGTGGACGGCGCACCCAGGATCGTGGCGGTTATACCGCTCGCCCCGGATGTAGATGCGAGGGACGTCAGTAGAGGGCTTGCGGGAGCTGTTGGTGCTGAAGATGAGGGTAGCGATGGGCTATGGAAGATCCGGTATGTCTATATCTTCAACACAAGGCGACTGTACGCTCAATAGAATAAACAGGGCGGACCGCTTCAAGACCTCACTACAATTCATACAAGTACCCTACGGCCAGTTCTACGCTGCACTAGACGCCGCCAAGGCAGCCGACTACGTTGTTCTCGCACTCTCACCAGAGACGGAGGTGGACGAATGGGGCGATACGTTACTCCGTACACTTCAAGCTCAAGGTCTACCTACACCCTGCGCTGTCATCCCACCATCCTTCTCGACCTCGAGCGACCCCAAAGCTCGGGCTGGCGTTTTGAAGTCTCTGCTGAGCTTCACGCAATACTTTGCCCCGGATGTGGCGCGAGTATATGACTTGAGTGTTGCGGCCGATGCGCTGGGAGCATTGCGAGTGCTCGCGGAGGGCAAGCCGAAAGATGTACGGTGGCGCGAGGGTAGAGTCTGGGTCCTGGGCGAGGACGTGAGGTGGGACGAAGGCGAGGCCGAGTTGAAAGTCACCGGTACCGTCCGCGGAGCTGGGCTCTCGGCCAACCGCCTGGTCCACATACCCAACTTCGGAGACTTCCAGATCGCCAAGGTACGCCTCTTCCTTCCATTCCGCCCTTTGACACAAAATGCCAATCTCAATGCACCCATAGATCGAATCGGCTCCTCTACCCCGTACGGCCCGCAAAGGCACCGAAGCAATGGACGTCGAGCCTACGACGGTCGCTCAGCCCGATGAGGACGCCGATTCGCTTGTATCGTCCAATGATCCCGACGATATGGCCAACGAGCAGACTTGGCCGACCGAAGAAGAAATGGCGGGCGCCAATCCCTCCGAAAACGGACACTCCGATGTGATGCCGGACGCGAACAATGGCACGACGCCCAAAACTGTACGGAAGATCCCAAAAGGGATGAGCGAGTACCAGGCCGCGTGGATCCTGGACGATGACGAGGAGGATGGGGAGGGCAGCGAGGGTGAAGATGGGGATAAGTCTGAGGCGATGGATGACGATGAAGAGGAGATGGTCGATGCGCCAATCGAAGACGACGATCTGGAGAGCAGACGCTCGGTCATGTTCCAAGATCTCGATGAGGACGAAGAAGAGCGTCAACTCGCGAACTGGAAGAACCGCGATCGGGAGGAACAGGACGACGCCGAGTTCCCGGACGAGATCGACACGCCGCGCGATATTCCCGCGCGCCAGCGTTTCGCGCGGTACCGCGGTCTGCGGTCTATGCGTACGTCGCCGTGGGACCCTTACGAGTCGCTACCTCGCGACTACGCGAGAATATTCCAGTTCGAGGACTATAAGCGGACGGAGAGGTCTGTCAGGCGGCGCGAGGAGGCAGATGCTGGCGCGGTGCAGCCCGGGACGAGGGTCACTATCACGCTGAAGGATGCGCCTCGAGAGGCAGCGGAAGTGCCGAAGGGATCGCCATTCGTACTCTTCGGGTTGCACCAGCACGAGCACAAGAAGACGGTCGTGAACTTCACGGTGTTGAGGAATACGGAGTACGATGGTTCCGTGCGGTCAAAGGTCTGTTTCAACGTCTAACCCTACGCCCGTACATGCGTTCTGATTCCGGTTTTGATGTACGTAGGACGAACTCGTACTATGCGTCGGCCCGCGTCGGCTCCGCGTCAAGCCCATCTACAGCCAACACACCCGCGGCGGCGGGAAGGGCCCCAACAACGTGCACAAGTTCGAGCGCTACCTCCGCCACGGTACGACGACCGTCGCCTCAGTCTACGCGCCCATTCTCTACGGCAACCAGCCCATCGCCCTATTACGCGAAAGCGACGACCCCCAAGCCCCAAACCTAGTAGCAATGGGCACCTTCAAAGACGCCGACCCAACCCGTGTCATCGCCAAACGCATCCTCCTCTCCGGCCACCCATTCAAAGTGCACCGCAAAACCGCAACCGTGCGGTACATGTTCTTCAACGCCGACGACGTCTTGTACTACAAGCCCGTGCAATTGCATACCAAGATGGGGAGGTCGGGGCATATCAAGGAGAGTTTGGGCACGCACGGGTACTTTAAGGCGCATTTCGATGGGCCGGTTAGTCAGATGGATACAGTGCTTATGGCGCTGTATAAGAGGGTTTTCCCGAGGTGGAGCGAGACGTTCAAGGTGAATGGGGGTGGGAAGGTCGAGGAGGTTAGGGAGGATGATATGATGCAGGATTGAGTCGGGCGTTCGTTGACCGCTGATTGTGTGGTTTTGCATCCATGTTGTATCTCTCAGCGAAGATTCATTCGTTGCTTGCTTGCACATTACATAGTTGGAAGGGGGACAATCCATCACGTGCTATACGCCCAAGGATACATCGGCCACGGTCCGCGGCAATGCGGGAAGAGTTATGTACTTCATCTCATACGACCTCTATGTACGACCTCTCCATCTGCTTCGACCGTGTCTAGGGGTAGCGTCACGTCATCCCATCTAATCACACATCCCAACCGCTCCTTGAATCCCTCTATATCTTCTTCGTCGACGTTTGACTTGTAGAACGCGATCTCGCGTAGAGTTCCTGTTCGCGTGCGATGCTGCAGGTAGTTGACGATGACTTCGAGGTCTATCTCGACATCTGCGCCGCTAGCCATAGGCTCGAATCCGTGGTACTCCAGCGTTGCGAGGTGTGGAAGTATATCATCAAGGGAGGGCATCACTGAGTATGCGGGTGAAGGCAGCTCTGCCCCATCCTTAAGGTATACCAGACCCCAAGGAAGCATAGTCAAGGTACCGCTGTGCACAGTGGTGTGATATATGGTCTTCAGCGGCGGATTGGACGATTCCGAGGTCACGGTGCCATCGAGGGACAAACATAACCGGGTGGCGTTGTTACCAAGCAGAAGTAAGAGCTGTCCTGAAGCATCGATGACGGCAACGTCTGATAGTTTATCGGCGCGAAATGATAGCAAAATGTCAAGCCGTGGTGGACCTTCGACGGTGAAGGGTGCAGTTTCTTCATCCGAGCGCAAACGAAGGTGGTGTGCGCGCACATATTTTATCCGAGTTCTAAGCTTCAGCGGTAGCTGATCATGATCAATCATCTCCATACCGTATTCGATTACGGGTGGTGGTACATTGAGATCCACTATAACAAAATGAAAGCGTATGCATGTACTATCATATCATGATTTTCGAATCGGCCACCAACGCCGTACTAACAACCAAACGTGTGAGAGATTCTCACTCCAGAAGGTGCGTAACGACCGGACAGGGTCCTCGGCGGCTCTTAGGAAGGTAAGAGATGTGATCTTCCGCATCTTCTTCGCGCGCTGCTCCGCTGTCGTACCATGCAGTTGCCGCATCTGCTCCAAAAGTGGGTAGCGCTCTTTGTTGAACGTCCAGCGACGGGCGGTGTCGAATGCCTTCTGTCCGGCAGACGGCATGGTGTAGGCAGCGCCGAACAAAACACCTCCCGGACTATACCTGAACAGCATAGGAGTAATACCCACAATATGCCACATCGAGCCCACCTCGTCCCGCAGGATCATTGTAGCTAATGTGGAGAATGCGAGAGCAGACCAGAGACCGCGTGCACCCGCGATGTGCCGAGATGATTGTAGGCTGATACGTTGGATCCGGCTCCTGATTGCTAGGTACACGTTACCCCATATAGCGGCTGTAGAGTGTTTCAGATGTTTGAGGCACCACGAAGACGAAGCCGGAAGTCTTCACCTGATAATGCAAACGCAGAGAATCGACCTGCAGACGTAGCCTCCATGAGGTTTGACGAAGAGGTTTCGCTCTCCGAGAGGAATGCTGCTTCAGCTAGAATCACTGGAGGATGAGAATCAGTACGCGAGCACCTTGGGATGTTAAAACTCCGAAAAGCCCACAGATGAAAGGAGTCACACAGAATATACCGGGCAACATGATAAGCCAGGTCTTCCAAGTGAAGCGGGACCCGAGTCCTGGTCTGCAGGGTATGGACTTCAGTCTCGTCGGGGAAATAAACCGTGATGTGGAGTACGCACCGCATGATCGACGTCAGTAACGTGAATGACCGCGCTGAGTACGGATTATGAGCCGGTAGGATACGCTCGACCATTGACTTGAACCGACGTGTACGAAGAAGGGAGGCGGAGAGCAGCCAACACGTCACGACTGGCAACATAACGTTCTTATACGCCGATTTATCGGCAGAGACAGGATAGAGGTGAGCGACCTTCAGGTCTAATGCCAAGATTCTCTTCATGAGGTCCAGTAGAGACTCGCAAGTGACACGGAGGGATTCCTTCAATTCTTTAGGGTACTTCATCTATGATGACGTTCGTCAGAAGCCACATACATAGTGAGGTTGAAACTGGAAAGCAAGAGGAGCATACCTGGAGGATTGCCAACGTATCACTCTGCATGCGTTTTGTGCTGGAATACAAGGCGTTCTGGAGAGCGATCCGAAGCGCTGCATTGCCGTGTGTTCGAAGATGTTCCTCCAATGCCACTTCAGGCTCGTATAGATCGAACGCCCACTTCGACGACCCCAATGCACGTTCAGTGAGTTCGTTCGTGGCGACTGCACAGATGAGCGTGAAAGTAACAGTGGTTGCGGAGGCGAACTGCTGTATATGAGAGAGGCCATTGGAAAGAACGGCGGCAACATACCAAGATCCATCGTGCAATGTCCGCGGGAGCTGAGCGCTGCATGCTATCGGACAACGACAGCGATCCTTTGGTCGACCCAGGCGATGGTACTTCATGAGGCATATCGGCAAATTGGGCGCCCTTGTGAGCTAGACCTCGAAATGTCATCGGGTTGTGTCCCTGAAGAGCTGGTCGCCGAGGTAGCGCGGAAGCCTCAATGCCGATGATGCTGTGTGTTCGGTTTGCGAAAGATGCATTCGTATTGGGAGCATATCTCCTCAAGAGCAAGCGTCTGATCATGGCCGAGTCACTGAGACTTGCGAAACCCGCACTTCCAACAGACTGCGTTCAGAGTACCCTGATCGAATGGTGACCCAGTCTTGCGTATGGACACCAGGTGTAATAGAGGGTGAAGGCGCTGAAAGTGCACAGTTTACGCAGTGCAGCGCAGAAGAAGTGACACCCTGGCGGGTGGTGGTTGCGGGCGATGCAAAGTCAAGTACATGGACATTGAACAAGATGGTTGAAGCTGAAGACACGACCAGACAACGCGCGGTTCGCCGGCTGCAGTGCCGTTCGAGACCGGATCACCGTTTCACATGGCATTCGCGTGCGGGAATGATCCGTTTCTCTTTACCAATGGCCCAGGTGGCCTTATATTACTCAGAGCCTCACACCCGCTAGAAATTGTCAATCTCATAGCGATGGCGCTTAGGAGGGGATGCTCAAATATATTGGTGTGGGTGCAGTCACTCTCACGCACAAGAGCATTCGTAGCTCTCGTACTAAAATATTAATTCAGACTTGCTACTACTTGGCCGCATCTCGGATACCCTGCCACCCCACAGACCAGAATCCTTTTGTGAGAGTGATGGGGTTCTCAACATAAGACCGCACGTTCACCAGCGCAAACTCTCGCGATTCGCGCGCACGCGTCTCCGCCGTAGCGGCATGCAAATGCCGCACTCGCTCCGTCAGCAGATACCGTTCGCCATCGAACGCAAGTCGGCGTGCAGCATCAAACGCCCTCGGTCCAGCCAGCGCCGTAGCATACGCTACGGCAAACACGGCACCTCCTGGGCTATACATCGCGGCCGCAAACGGCAGAATGGCCGCGAGAGTGAGCACAATGGTCCCGGATTCTTCACCCACCGCCCCAAACAGGGTGTAGACGATCAAAGCAGACCACGCCCCACCAGCACCCGCGACGCGGCGAATCACTTGAGGGTTCGACTGTAAGATTCGGCTTGCAGAAGAGCTGCACAGGTTTCCCCAGACCGCAGCTGGAGTGATCCCGCGATTGAGCATCGACAGGATACAGGATAAGAGTTGAACTCGCCTGATAACGCGAACGAGGCGACGCGTCCTAGACACGTGGCTTCCATGAGATCTGACGAAGAGCCTTCGCTGTCTGCAAGAAACACTGCTCCTGCGGAAGAGACTAATGTCGTGTATGAGTACAATGCACGACTAAAGTACGTCCGGGTCCCACGCATCAATGATGGGCATGACGCAAGTTGTGGTGAACAGCATCCTCCCGAACAGGAAGCGTGAGTCTAAGCTCGGCCTATTGGGACAAAGCGAACTATCAGCAGTGCTGACGTTGTCAAGAATCACGATGACGAACCTCAGGATGGACGTCAAAAGGCTACGACTGTGAGATGAGTACGGGCTATGAGCAGGGATAAGTCGATCAAGCACGGGTCCTAGACGACGAGTCCTCAAGAGAAATACTAAGGTCGCCCACGATACTATCATCGGGAGGGCTACCCTCTCGCATAGGATAGCCTCAGAAAATGCAGGTTCCACGTGGACCTTGTTTAATCTTTCGTTCCACAGGGCTCGCATGTTTGTTTGTAGGTGGCCAAGTATATCGTGCACCCTTTCATCAGCCGCTTCAGGTAACTACACCCATGGAGGTCAACCATGCCCTCGTTCTACTTAACGAACGAACCGGACGAACCTCATACTTCTGCGCTCTCGCAGGTCGTGCTATCTCGAGTATAGGCCGCAGGTCGTTATGGATGGCTAAATCTTGCATGGCAACACGGAGCGCCGTATTTCCGTGCAGTGCGATATGTTCCTCGAGCGTCGGCTCGGGATACCACAGTTCCAAAACGCGGTCTACGTGTTGAAGTGCGCGTTCGGTGACCTCGTTGGTGAATACCGCGCAAGCGACGGTTGACGTGATGATTACTGTGGAGGCAAACTGGTGAGATGAGTACATATCGAGGTTGAAAGCAAGGCACGCACAATAACCCATCCCGCGATGTCCCTGTAAGCCGAACGCTCCATGGTGTTCATCAGTGAGGGTACTGGGTTAGACGGGGTGTCCGGCTGAGAAGGTGTTGTCGAAGCATGCCTCCTAGCATGGTCGAGAGGGCGTCCGACTCTGATGCGGCCAGTCGGAGGTCCGGCACGCCGAGTATGAAGCCAGTAGCTTCGTATTAAGACAGAGAGCTGTTCAGTCGTGACTGGAGTGCGTAGCGAGGGAGCCTCGCGATGCATGAGCGCGACCGGTCCCGGGTACGTCATATGCGAGTGGCACAAGATGCTTGAGCCAGTGGGAAAGACGCGGCCAGAAGACCTCAGCGCGCGCGACCTGATACGAAACATGTCCCTGGCGTGGCACTTTTATGGACTTCACAGCATTGAGTTGGGAAGTGATATGTTGATGCGTATTGCACGACTGCAGCTCGGAAAGCCAACAAAGTGAGTTACTGCAGTTGATGATGATGGTGGTCCAGGTCAACGTCGAAACCAGATGCAAAGGATGGTTGCGCGCGGCACTTCGGACGGCCGGGCCGGAATGCCGATACCAACATAGTGCGTGCGCCAAGTGTGCGCGAATCGAATGGATGGCTGCTGGGGTATTGTAATGGATAGCTCGTTTCAACGATATGATACAGATTATGCTAGGTGCACTGGAGACTGTTGTACAGAGGGGCGCAGTCCGCAGAAAGAAACTAGAGCGTGCGCGCGAGAATGTGTGCGCGTATAGAAGCATGATGTCGTTCTCGAGCATTTTACAAGATGTAACTATGAGAAGGTCAGTCAAGGAGCGAAGGCGGTATTCTGCCAGAAACGCACCGGAAGAGCGGGCTCTTGTCGCCCATGTCGCGGAACTTGTCCTGCATGTCTTGCGTGATACCATTGGCGCGGCAGTACTCCTCCTTTGCCTTGTTCTTGCGCCAGTACGTGTACATGAGCACGCAGCTCCCCACCACGCTCAGTCCGAGCCAGCCAATCATGACACCGTGGCCATGGTGGTACCGTGGTGGGTCGTAGTAAACGAAGCTGGAGCAGATGCCGCCTAGGTTGCCTATGCCGATGACCATGGCGATCACGACACCGCGCTTCATATCTCCACCTGCGTTTCCACCCGCCCAGGCTAGATCGACTGCGACAGTGGGATAGACACCAACGCAAGCGATGAACGCTGCCACATAGCCCGGGCCAGGCGCCGAGGTAGTGTAGGCGATGATGTACCCAACCATCGAGAGCAGGGCGCCGCCGGCGAAGAAGGGACCGCGCAGTTGTAACTTGTCGGAGTAGAAGCCGACAACGATGGTGGTCAGACAACCCGTCACAAAGGGCGGGATTGTCAATAGTTGGGCGGCAGCGTCCGTGAAGCCGAGGCCGGAGATGACGGAGGGCATGAAGAGAGCAACGGAGTACACCGGAATCAGGATAC
This sequence comes from Peniophora sp. CBMAI 1063, assembly GCA_900536885.1. Taxonomy (NCBI): domain Eukaryota; kingdom Fungi; phylum Basidiomycota; class Agaricomycetes; order Russulales; family Peniophoraceae; genus Peniophora; species Peniophora sp. CBMAI 1063. The sequence continues at coordinate 79,266 of UWZB01000825.1, read as the reverse complement.
CCATGTAGATCGCGACCTGCAGCCAACTCTTCCAGTCGGCCAGTGCTTGCCAGACGAACTTCATTGAGAAGTGGGTCGCTGCGTTGTTGGAGTCCTCACGCAGAGTCGCAACTACGAAGGCGCGCTCCTCTTCTGTCAGGAACGTAGCGGTCTCAGGGTACTGTAAGGGTGTCAGAGCCAGCGCTGACAGCCAACATCAGTGCTGCTCACGTCGTGCATAAAGAAGTACGAGGCGAACGCCACGACCATGGTGAGGAGACCTTCGATAAGGAACTGTGTCATGATCGTCAGCGGTGTGTGAGCCGAAGACAGTAGGGAACTCACAATCCACTGCCATCCATGAAGACCGGCCCTTCCCTCAAGCTTTTCGATGCCGAAGGCAAGGATACCGCCGAACGCTCCAGCGATAGTTGCAGCCGAGAAGAAGATGGCGACGCGTTTTGCCTGCATGCGGCGCGGGTACCACAGGGAGATGTAGAATGTCACTCCAGGGAAGAGACCGGCCTCAGCGAGGCCCAGGAAGACGCGGGCTCTGAACGCCAGTCAGTTTACTCGGTTTAGCAGACGAACTGAATGGCACGTACGCGATGAGGCCCTCATATGTCTTCACCAGGCACATCAACGTCATGACGAGTCCCCATGCGCACATAATAGAGGGTACTGTGTCGAACCGGTCAGCACCATTGTCAGTTCAAACTCCGAGGCCGAACGTACTCCATCTTGATGGCCGTGTGAGCTTCAGTAAGATATTTCTGTAGGGGGTCGCTCGTTGGTGCGCGCAGGACAGTGATGTGAGGCGTAGACGTACGATGGTACTTCAGAGAGCGAGTATGGGATCTGGTTGGAGGAAGCAATGAGCCGCCGATCCACCTTAGCGAAAAGACATGACTCACGAAGAACACGGCCGCGGCGATATTATATCTGACCGAGTCGGTAAGTCATGCATTCGGTACGCTATGCAAATATCGCAGATGCGCGCACCTTAGCCCCACCAAGTCCAGGTCTTTTGCCATGCCAGCAATCTTCGCGTTGCCTGCTTGTCGTCAGCGCGGGTGCCACAACTATCGGATCAGAAGAACGCACCAATGTTGGCACGGTCCCTTGACGCGCGATGAGGTCAGGCAAGGGCTGTTGTGGAGGTCGCTAGACGACGTACAGGAATGACAGCAGGTAGAGTAGCGAGACGAAGGGCAAGAGGTGCCAGTCGAGCTTGCGCCATACGCGCCGCTCTTCGGCGTCGCCAACATGGCTCACTGGTAGCTCGCCGCCCTTGAACGTTGAGTTTGACGGCGAGACCGTCTCGTTGTAGACGGGCACACTCTTCTCGCTCATGGTCGGTCGAGGCAGCCAGGAAAGGGTCCAGCAAAGGGCGCCGTCAAATGAAACCAATCCTTTTATAAGGGCGCTCTGACACGCAGCTAGCCCTGATCATCCGGGGCAAGATATCGCTTACGGGAAGTGGCGGGGATAAATGATGGACGGAGAAGTTTATGCGCCCTCGGCCGCGCTCAGCCGCTCTTTCGGCCCCCATCTCCGCACCGAATCGATATGTTTTCGGCCGTGAAATGACTCTGACTCCCAACATGTCCAGAAGTACGGGGACTGAGGGCAGTACAGAGAAGACGAGCAACCCTCGACCACTCACATTCACATCTTACAAGATGGCAGGCACGGGAGAACCAGAAGCAGCGCGCAACGGTGTTCAGCTGATCTTAGCATCTAGCCTTGAATGCGGGGCCCCACCGGGGAAGTCTCAGCGCGGAGGAATCTGGAGGAACGCCAAGGGGATCAACAAGGATCTATACGGTCCCATGAGTGATCGTGGCTGAGTCAATGCAGCTGACTAGAGAAGCTGGTAGCAAGGATACGTTCGCCCTACTACGCCTTCTACGAAGACATCGTATATACAATTCAGGTTCAATGTCAGCGACGCCACTTGCACACGGACAACCCAGTGACCAGTTTGCTGCCGTATGCCGCCGTACAAGCCCCTCCTAAACTCGAAGCAGGCACAACACGAGGTTTCATCACGGCCCGGAGTGTACCTTGTGTGCTGCGATGAGCGAACGTCGTTCGGGGGTACCGATATCCGAGCCGCAGGCCGCCGAGGGTAGCATGCAAGCCGAAGAAAAGTCGTTGCACAGTATAGGAAGGGTAGAGTAAGAGTGAAGCAAGGTCACCAAATAATATGTACCGAAGCGAGAGAAGGAACGTGTGGAGACAGACAAAGCGAAATGAGTACTCAGAAGTAGAAGTCCTCCATCGAGCCGAACTTCCCTGCGCCGCTCGACTTGCTCTTACCCCGCCCCGTACCTTTGCCACGACCCCGCCCACGCTTGGGAAACGAGCCCGACCCTGAGCGAGCGGTGCCGCGCGCCTTTCCCCGCCCTCGTCCGCGCCCACTACCACCGCTCTCACCTTCATTCGGGCAATCTGCACCATCGCATCCATCAGTTGCGCACAAAGGACCGAGAGAGGAGACGAACGTACCGCGGCTATAGTGTCCTGTTTGGTGGCACTTGAAGCATTCGGCACTTGCAGAGGCACCCGAGGCAGAAGGCATAGTCTTGCTGCGCTTGAACCCACCTCCGCCGCCGGCATCTGGATTCGGACAGGCTGATAGTGTCTTTGGTCAGCTGGCGCGTATGTGAGCCAGAAAGAGTCTTGCATACCGTTGGACCAGTGTCCTTCTTCGCCGCACTTGAAGCACGTCCCCGTCTGCGTTCCACCCCCGCCTTGACTTCGCCCGGCGCCCGCACCACCAGTCGGAGCGTTCGGACATGCTATGGTACTCATAAGTACCAGCGTTTGGACATGCAAAGAGAAGGAGGGCGTACCATTCGACCAATGACCCTCTTGCCCACACTGTATGCCTGTCAGTCGTGTTCGATATGCGAGTCTTGAAAAGCTTAACCTTGAAGCAACCCCCTGCTCTTCCTTCACCTCCACCCCCACCTCCCGTCCCTCCCATACCAGCCGCACCACCACCACCACCACCAGTAGGATCACCTGCCCATGCACCGGCCGGCTCATCTGCCCACTCAAAGAACCCGCACTTCGCGCTCTGGCTGCTAGGACAAGCCCAGAAATCACGCCCTTTATTGGGTCCCTCCTTCTGAGTGGTCTTGCGTACAGCCGTAAGATCACAGTCGCATCTTCTACCGCCGGGCGCGCTCGCGTCGCCGAAACGTCGTTTGGCTGGCACTGTCGCAGCACTTCCACCGCCGCCACCTCCTCCAGTGCTGCGTCCACCACCGCCCGACCCTCCCTTCGGGCCATCCTCGTCTGCCCATTGGAAGAAGTCGCACTGTGGCTCGGGCCCATCCCTCGGCCTCGCACACCTCCAAAACCCACGGCCCTTATTGTCGCCCTCCTTCACCACGGACAATATCCGCGCGGGGTTGCCACACATACAGTAGATCGGGTTCTCTCCTGCGTCCGGTGGAGGTGGAGGGGGTAGACGTGACGAAGACGCTTGTGCGTTCTGATTGGCATAGGATGCGGCGGGCGGGTTGTATGTCGATAGTGGCTTGATGGTCGATGACGATTTCGGCGCGGCGACTGGAGGCGGTTTGGGAGCGATCGCGGATAATGGTTTGCGTGCTGCTGCATTGGGTGGCTTCGGCGCGGCTGCAGGTTGTGTGTCCATGTCGTCTATGGCAGCCCAGTAGTCCTCGTCATCATCGTCGACGACGACGATAGGCGCAGGGGCGGGTGCTGGGGCTGGAGGAGGCGGCGGCGGCGGCGCAGCACGCCCTCGCGAAGCGGGTGCAGCGGCGCGTGCTCGCGCCCTTCCTCGCCCACGTCCTCTAGCAGGCGCCGGATCACCTCCACCAAAGTCGTCATTATCGTTATCTGAGCCTCCGCCACCGTTCCCTCGGCCTGCACCGCCACCGCCGCCTCGCCCACCTCGCCCTCCACGTGCACCACGTCCACCGCCACGCCCTCCACGCGCATTACCGCCAGCGCCGGCGGCAGGTGCATCGAGATAGCGCCTGACATTCTGCCGATCGACGCATGAGTAAGCGACGGATAGCGCTCAGAGGGGATACTCACGTCGACGACTCGCGCGAAGTTGGCTTGCGCGCGCACGTACATATCTTGATACTGCTCAATAGACTCATTGAGCATGTCGTGCTTCGTCTTCGTGCCTTCGCACACTTCGACCATACTACGCTCGGTCTGTCGAGATACCGGTGAGCATGAGAGCGGAGGGAAGGCCATGATACATACCATACGTCGAAGTTGCGGCTTGCTCAGGCTTCGGTCGAAGTCAATCGAGTTGTAACCGTCGACAAGCCCCATTCCGAGTCTCGAGGGAAGAAGATATGTCGTACCGCCCTGCAGTGCATCTGTCAGCGCCATGCCGAAGCAGCGTCAGTGAATACAGGTGCATGCCTCAATCTTTTGCACGACATATTCGCGATCGATAACCTTGGCAATGTGGTCCGCTATGGTGGCGTCCGTGCCTACACAGAGCATTTAATCAGGGAGGAGACGTGCAGGCGAAAAGAGGGTGACATACCAATGCCGTTCTTGTCCATCAACCCGACAAGATCCGCTTCCGTGAGGTACTTCGGGCTGGTTGTCTCGCCGATCTTGAGTTCGCAGACACTGTATAGTGACCGCATTAGCACCAGCGAAGTGAGAGACCATGGGCTGGCGTACGTGGGAACAAATGTCTCGCCTTCCCTGAACTCTGGTACGCGCTTGCCCTCCCACTTGTCGTAGATATACACATCGAGGTAGTTGCGCTCGAGTACGACAAGGCCAGATGCGGTGAATTCCTCGCCTGTAGTATGAACACATTAGCAAGTGAAGTAGCGGAAGGGGAGCAGTGTGCATACCGCCGTACTCGACCTTGACGCTCGTTTCATGACCGAGCGCATCGAGCGAGCAACTTCCCAGGAAACGCCGCGTAACAAACGCGTACACACGTGCCTAAGCGCCCAACGCGTCAGATTCATACGCTTCATATAGCGCATTCGAGAACATACATTATCACCGGTAAGGTTCGCCGCATGCGCGGTAGGGTGAATGGGCGGATGGGCGTTATCGTTGTGCTTGCCTCGACGTGGCGGCGCAAACTTGCCGGGGATGTTGTTCAGCCTATCAATGAAGGGAGCGAGTGAGCACGCGGCGCATCTAAATGATGGGGTAGGACATACTGCGCGGCAAATCCACCCCAGTTCGCGTCAGCCGTCTGCTTCTCGATCAACGTCTTGAAGTCGAATGCAGGGTCATATTGGTCCGTTTCTGTACGTGGGTAGGACAAGAAACCGTCTTGGTAGAGCTTTTCAGCTATCTGCATTAGTCCAAATCAGCTTGAGTGACATGGAAGGATCAATGCGAGACGCACGTCCAGGATCTTTTTCGGCGAGAGCTTCAGCAACCTTGACCCTGACTTCTGTAGCTCGACGGTGGTCAATGGCAGTGGCTTCCTGTATGATCTACCATGAGAACACTACACCAAGGGCCATCTAAGTCATGGCACAGACCATTTCTTCACATCCTTCTTCTTGACCTCAATCACCCTTGCGTGCGTGTCATCAAGAACGCCTTCATATATCGCTAGCGCAACTTCGCGGTCAAAAAGGTGCCCGCGTCGCCAAGTAAAGGTAGTTTCAACATCTTCATGCGTTGCATCATCTTTAGAAGAGCATGGTTAATACAGGTACCGAGAGTGAGGATATATCCCGCACCAGGTCGAGTGAGTGCGAGGTGGATGTAGTAGAATTCCTCTGCCACGAAGGAGCGAACCTGATTGAAACGTGCGACGACGAAGCCAAGCGTGGGAAATTGACATGGACCTGAATAGTGTTCATCAGCCCTTGCTCGTTATGCGTATAGGGACTAGATGCGTGCCGTAGCTAATGAGTTTCTCGTTGCATTGTGCTACCTGGCCCCATAAAGCCTTACTTTGCATACGTGTGAACGCAGCACCTATACGCAGGTCCAGCCTAGAAAGGGCATCGTACATTAATCCACTGCCCCTTGGCGCTGCATAGCGAGAACGTACAGAATGCGCGCGTCGACTGCGGCGGCCTGAGCGAGGTCTAGCTCAACGGGATGTTGCATAGCGTTATGGATCTGCCTGCCCATTCCTTGTCAGTGGATCTCATTTCGTTGCTCGTACGCTGGAGCGGTGGCTTACGCAGCAATAACCGCGCTAAACCTCGCTCGCTTCACTACGATTCGCGGGTTGACCTTTCGACAGATGTCGGATATTTCCTTGCCGATGGCTTCTCCTTCTCTATCGCAGTCGGTCCATATGATGAGTTTTTGGGCGCCACGGGCTTCGCGTTCAAGGTTTGACGCTATTCCCTTCTTGTCTACACCACGGTTCAATACAGGAACGAGACATGAAAGTGGAGAAGCACGCACCCTTCTCGATGAACCTCTCGATAGGTGCGTCAAACAGTTGAAAGGGATCGCAACTTGCCCACGGTCTGTGCGCCGAGTCAAACTCAGCATGCATCAAATGTCCGGCAACGCATGTGAAGGTGACGTGTGCCCTAAGTTGCGGATACGCGAAGTCGTAATTCTTGACGAAGTTGATTGGAGAGTTGCGCTGTATAGATTGTGAGAGCATGTTCCGAGCGGATAAACAGGTTACTTCTTCAATCAAAAGGTGTGATTTTACAGTATGTGAAGTAGTATGTAAGGAGGAGGAGAACGTACGGTATTGAATTGACCGCCTGCTAAGATTTGAGTTAAAGCCTTGGACATGCTTGGCTTCTCGGCCACGCAAAGTATCTTCGACATCGCTTCTATTTGACTTGTGGTATCTTAAATCGTGAGTAGCGGGTCCTTTCGGCTTTCGCTATTCAACGATACATCGAATGGCGGGTACGGAGGAGGGTAGAGCTGCGGCCAGTTGGTGCGTAAGCAAAGGTTGCGGTGGGGTGGCCAGCGCTAACTGAGTAGCGTATATCGTGCGGTAAGAGCAAGGGTAGATGTGGAGTCCGATATTCTGCGACGAGAGTGAGGTTTGAGAGGCGGGGTGGATGGTGGTTGTTGGGAGCAAGTCGCGCTTCACCGGCTTTCGGTTGCTGGAAGCGTCCCGTGACCGCGTTTGATCCGGAAGTCGGCCATCAATTGTCAACGGAGTTCCTCCCTTCGAGCTCTTGACTGCACTTGCCTGCGCCTATCACGACGCTCCTCCTACAAACGGTCTCACACGTATATGATGATCTAGATCCTGAACGGACGAATGCTCTCTCATTTCCGCTGTGATTGCTCGCATGCTCAGCACAGCATCCAGCTCTTTCAAGACGACCGCTGGGTAGGGTAACGAGTTGAATAGAGCGGGTTCAACACCGGTTGGGTCAACAGACATGGGATTTGGGGCGGATGAGCTTCACCATATTTGCGAGACGGCACCATGCGTATTGGCATCAATGTCGCCCGCTGTATACCCGATGTGGCGGCGGCTTTGATGTACGACTGTAGTGGTTGCTCGTGACCGCTCATAGTTGCTATCTTGACGCCGGACCTTGGGCGTACATATAGAGAGCATGTGTCGACTGAACTTGCAATTCTGGTACGTCGCATTGTGGGCATGGCAGCGAGGTACAGCGCTCTAGAGCCCGACGGCGGTGTAGGTGGCTCTCCGGAATGGACGCCAGCAGAGTACGTCCAGTCAATTCCTACGACATATGCAGTGCTTACATCCGGTGCCGCAGACTCTACTTGAATACCCCTTCGGCATCTTCGAGCGGCACCAAATTTGATACTGGCATGCAAGGTTTGTCGGCCTCGCCGAATCCTCATCCAACCAATAACACCAGTGCGTGTAGAGCGGCGTTTGGAGGCGCACAGAATCCCGCATCGCAGAGGTCTCATCAGCCTTCCGCTTACGTTGCACGTGGCTGTCCTTGCGCTCTACGTGGCACTATGCACCATCTGGATTCTTGGCGTGGAACAGAACATACAAGTGCCGCTGACAAGCGCCTCACGCATACAAACCTGGATCAACTTGATCAGTCATGTCAGTATCGTTCCCATCGTCGTTAGCACACGGCTCATCTCTTTGCAGGTTGTGATGCTCGCATTCTCAACCGCTATCGTGGCTCTCATGCAACCCATTGCAACCCGCTCCCCTTTCGGCAATCTCCCACAATCCCTGACTGCCCTTTCCGACAAGATCTCCTCTTGGAGCGGATTGGGTTCCTCGCTGCTCAATCTCTATCACAATCTGAGATTTCCTGCCACCTTGGGGAACGCAGTAACCACGACGTTATACTTTTCGACGCTCTCCGGTCTCGGGATCAGTTCGTCATTCCTCGTCAACGTCCCAGCAGTGAACGAAACTGTCACGAGACACATGTCGACCCGGATCGGTGCGCCGTTGGTCAGCGAGTTCATACCGCCTGGCAGTAACGTATCTGGCCCTCTCCGCGACTTTACGGACCTCACATTCGATTGGTATCGTTCAGGTGTGGGTGTGGGAATGCTGAACAGCGACAACACGTCCGTCTACCCCGGGCTGACTGCTAACAGGATCTACGACACTCTTCTGCCCCCGATGACTACCTCGTCCAACTCCTCTGCCATGGTGCAGTATACGGATTTCAATGTCCACTGCGGCAGCATACCCCAGATGTCGATCTCTGCGGGCACGATCGATCAACGCGCCACTCCCACCGACGATCTCCATACCGGCGTTCTCTCCATCAACTACACGCTCGGTTCCACCCAAATGACGCTTTATGATGGACTCTGGGTCTCTGTGACTGATCATGCCGCTAGCAGGTTGTGGCGACCTGCAGGTAGGTGTATCTTCCTTCTCGTGCGATGCGCATTCTGACACTTCTTGCTCGCAGATGTGCTGTTGCGAGTCCCGAATAGTGACGTCGTACCAGGACTGGGCAGGAATCTCATCCTGTACAACATCTATAACGAGACCGGACTCGCGTCAGGAAGTCAACCCATACTTGATGCTGAGCATTCGGAAGGCTCTCCTTGGTCTCTTCAGATGGTGAACTCTGAGTTCTGGTGGCCCACCGATCCCTTCAACACCACCCTGAAGATTCAAGTGATCGGATGCTCTCTCTCGACGAGTACTGGACAGGCGCCTATCGACGCGGCGACGAACCGTCTTCTTGACCCGTTGGACACATTGCAAGGCGCGAGTGCTCATAGCACTTGGGCGGACTGGAAGCCGGATTTGACCAACTCCAACATGTACGTTCCTCCATCTCTTGGGCGCTTGCGATGTCGTTCTCACGGTGTGCCAGGCTGGAGGACACATGGGCCTCGATGTTCATCCCGAAATTAGGATCGATCGCTCTCTGGGACAGCCAACCCGTACCACCGACGAATCTATGGTCGTGTTTTATGTTCAATCAGGACTCACAGAAGTCGGACCTACCGCAGTCGTGGAATCAAACCCAGTTGCAAGACATGTATGATAACTGCCATATCCCAACGGTTATCGAGGACTACCGTACGCCGTCATTCAATATCGCGTGAATAAGCACCGTACTGATCCAGTATATTTCTCCCAGTCACGACCCGCATATTTGGCCCAGTCACGGCGCATGACAACACGACTGGGGATGCGTCGCGCGACTCGTCTGTGGCCAATGCGACACTTAGCGCCCTCGAGTCCGCGCTTGCTGACGCCACAGCCATGACAATGTGGTCCGCAGCAAGAGCCAGCACGCTTGCAGTGTCCACTCTGTCTGCAGAGCTTACGCGCTACGTCCAGGATCAGAACGGACTGTTTGTACTGCCACCTTCCGTCACGGTAGCACCGGTGAACGGGACAGCTACCGTCATTGAACGAGTACTCGTTGGGCGTATCGCTGTCAGTCCACATCCAATGCCCGTCTAAACCTGGCTAGTAAACGCTAATTCGCCATGCCTTAGTTCAACGTACCATCTCTGATCGTCGGAACGGCCTTGGCCGCGATCCTGACCGCACTGGGCGTATACATCCTCGCCATAGGAGATGCCAGGCGCATAGACGGCGCTCCTATCAACGATGCTGGTCTGCTTAGTCTTATGACTGTAGACAATTCGGTCGTGGCGGCGCGTCTATCCTCTCACGATGTACCAACTGTGCAATCTCGACGAAGGGCGGGCGATTTCTTGGTCCGGATTGTGGGAGGTCGATTGGTCGTAGTCGAGGACTCGGATAAGGATCTGGATGGCTCCTGAACTCAATCCCAGATCAAATACACCGCAGAGTCGGAGGGGTACAGCACTCCAGGATCGATATGTCGACTTGAGACGAGCCGTTGTCTACTCGTAACACCCAACCCTTCCTTGCGCAAATCCGCGTTTTTAATAGTCAGGCGCAAAGGCAGTCATGATGGGCTATCATGCGATGTGTGGTATTACATAGACCATTTGAGTCAAAGCCTACAGCATGCTCGGCTTCTCGGCTACGCACAGAACCTCAAACATCTCTTCTATCACGCTTGACGGCACATCTAATAAATCCAGTAGCAATTCCTCCGAATGCAAGTGGATTCGAGGCCGCTCCGTTCGTAAGCAAAGGATAAAGACAAGCGCTGAGTGAGCAACGCCTTTCGTGGATGCTGGGCACTGGCCCTTGACTGGCCCCTGGAGAAAGGCTGCTGGAAGCACCCATGACCGCGTTTGATCCGCAGGTCGGCCATCAATATGCGATTGCGCACAACGCTCCGGATCCGTCAACCTTTCCACAATAGGAACATAGTCACTAATACAGAGCAAAGTTCTACGATTTGTGCCATCAGACCATAACTGCCAAAGCCGCCGTCACCGCACTCATCGCAATGGTACTGAGGAAGCCTCCGACAACAGATGCGCAAGTGATACGCAGGTTACCGCTACTGGGAGTGCCTGCTGCCGCTACCGTCCCTCGTCAATCAACTACGTGGAACTCAGATAGCCAGCAGAATACGCACCAGCGGTCGTGCCAAGAGCCGTCTCGCCCGCCGTCACTGACGCGTTGACAGTAGCAGTAGCTGCCATTGTAGTGGTTGAGCCTACAGCGGTCGAGCCTATGGTAGTCGAGCCTATGGTAGTCGAGCCTATGGTAGTCGAGCCTACGGTAGTCGAACCTATGGTGGTCGAGCCTACGGTGGTCGAACCTTCGGTGATTGAGCCTATAGTCCTCATGAGGAATGTGATCATGTTTATGACACACGACGCACTGTTCGGGCCATCCGACGCCAGCTCGGCGAACCCGACAGCAGGACTGCCGCCCGCTCTGAATACAGAATACACGTTCTTCAAGAATCTATGCAGATCGTGGGTTGGACGGTCGTCGCATATGAACTCAGCGTGCAGACGTACGTGTCACCCACACTCCAGAAGCCCGGTAAGTCTGGATTTCTGGTGTGCCACCTCAGAATCTCCCCGAGGTGGAAAAGAGACAACACACGGGATTGCAGCTTGCTGAAGGTCGTACAGTGCACCTATGCAAAGAGGCTCTCCGGCAAGTTGTGAGTTTGAAAAACCGATATTCATATCCTTTGCAGTGATAGGCCATGCCCTGCCTCCGAATGAAAGTGTCGCCGTGATGTTCATGCTACAAGCTGAGGTGTTCCATGTCACTGTTGTATACCATCTCCTCGCAATCAAGTATACGCACGAAACTGGTAGAACCCAGTGAACTTTCCATTCACGATCGGCTGGGAACCGTTGATCTGCGCCCAGAATCCTTGTACGGCTTGCGTTGGGCCGCCAATGTGATACGCGCCGGTATCAATGATAGCAATATTGTTCTCGTCTGGACCAATGTCGATTCCATTCCCGTTTACAGTCAGTTCTACCAGAGAAGTGTCAGCGAACCTGACCTGAATAAAGCTCGATGGCTTGACCGCGGCATACGCGTCGACCCGAAAGTGCGCCATCCCCGATCTGACCATCGGAGAAGAACGTGACGGGAGCTCACCGGTCACGATTTGCAGCCAAGAGCCAGGTTGTGTGAAGTTAGGGAAAGGATGGAAGTCGATGTCGCCCATGTAGAAGCTGCTGTTTGTGCCGCCGAGCGTGAAAGTTCCACCAGGAGGTAAATCAGCCGTATTCGTCGCCACATCACTAGATCTCGTCAGATAGAAGGCCATCTCGGGCGCACTGAGGTCTCCCGCGTTGATCAGGGCTTGCCAAAACGGCGTAGCGCCAGAGACCGCTATAGCTCCGAATGCCAATCCGAGGAACCCCGCCTCCAGTCCAAAAGTGACACCAGTCTGGACCTGCGTGACCCCCGTGAAGATTTGGTCGGGCACTGTATACGATCCCAGGGTGACGGTGTCTTGTAGAAGTATTCCTGAAGCGTTTCCGCTGTTGTAATCGAGTTGAATAGGTATCGAGGAGGTACTGAGCGAGGACGACTGCGAAACATCAAACTGGGCCCCGTCGGTGCAGTTACATGCCGTTGTCGCGAACCAAAGATCCGAAGAGCCCGTATCAAGTACAACATAGAGAGTCTGGGGCCTGTCAACATTGAGCTTCCTGCACACAAGAACAGCAGCGGCAAGTGTCACTCACGGAGTACCAACCTCGATGAGGGCAAGATACCGCTCGTCGCTGGGCTGTATAGATATGATCAGTTGACACGATATGATGTCAACGAGCTCAGGCTTTTCCTTACTTCCAGTAGTGTCCTGATATCGGTGGTCGTCGCCCTGCGGCTCAGTTGACTCTGTGGGCCAGCATACAGCGATATCGAGCTGTACTTTGCCCTTATAGAGTCTGCGTAGCTTGCAATATGATCCGCGTCAATATGAGAGCCACGGCGACGAATTGAGCGGCGAGTAAGGGGGAAATGGCGCGCATTGTCCTTCCCAGATGCTGTGCCAGCGAGTCCTGCCACAGCGGGTGGGAGCATGAGAAGAGAAATGAACATGGGTAGAAGGAACTGACGGACAGTAGAGACAACGGATAAGTCAAAGAGAGCGCCAATCCGTCACCCACCACTTATGTATTGCAGCCTGCATCCCACAACTGCACTGGTGATGCCATCCCCCATATGCATGCGGCCGCTCGAAAGCCGTTCAACCAGCGTTCGATATACATAGCCACCAGATTCGATGCTGATTCATCGTGTTCGCGGGATGAACGATCCGCGAGTGCCTGTATCTATGAGAGCGTGTCCTGCTACACCGCCGGTGTTTGTATCTGGAAATCAGAGTGAGAGTAGACTTTCTGACTGCCGATTCCGATCATTGCATCGGCTCGCACCGCCGATTTCGTGGAACAGGATGCGCACGGGTGATGCATACACGCATTGTTGATTCTACGCGAGCCCACACGGGCTGGCCACAACGGTATGCTGTCATACGTGTTGGGCGCTGGAGGCAGGTCGGGTCAACGCCTGGACGCGCGTCTTCATAGGCCATCACGAACACGAGCCTATCTTCGTGCGAATCACTTTCCCTGGTATGGGCATCTTCTCATAGCTAGTCCTCGCGGGTGCCGTATGATCCCACATGGTTGAAGTGGGTGGCCAGCGGCCACAGCCTCTCAGTGCCCTCATCGGGGTCCGTCTTTTCTCCTACAAGAATGAACGTGTGCCGTCGAACAGGCAGATCGTCGGATAAGTCCTATTCATTGTCCAGCCTCATTGATGAATTGCAGCCGTCTGTCCTTGCCCGGATTGTTGATGCTAACGGGAGCGCGCAAATATGAGAGTGAGGTATGTAGTCGTCGCCGGACGTCGAGCTCCGCGCGCGAGCCTCTGAGTCGCCGACGCGTCGCGCCCTTCGGTCCGGCGTGGGCCGGGAGCCCCGTGATCGCGTCAAACTCCTCGTCCTCCTGTGCTACACGGCCGGACGCCTTTTCCCGAAAGTCGCGGTACAACGAGAAATCGAAAGTTCGGAACTGTCGCAGTTGAAAAGACTTCGCGAAATGATGGACCACAATCCGCGAAACGCCTAGTTCGAGCAATGTTGAGTGATGTTACCAAAATGTTTGTGTACTTCCTACCAAAGTGTTCATGCAATGGCATTTCCCAGACGGTTTGACTTCCTGCGACGCGCCTTGACGCAATGGCAGCTTGAGCTGGTCGTCATGCTGGGCAGTGGCCGCATGCTCTGTGCGCCCGGCTCCCTGTCCGGGTGAGTCAGCAAGATGATGAGGGCCTGTGCAACGCCCGCTTCGCCAGCGACGAAGTCGCGCTTGCCTCTTGACCACCACCATCACCGTCCCGACTCTCCCTTCCTCGCCTCTCCTCGAAGCCCCGCCTGCTTCGCAAGGCGTCTCAGCAATGCATCAGGTCTTCCTTCTCCACGCCTCTTGTTCCTATGAGCACACTCGCGCCTGACTGGCCTCCCCAGGCCTCGCAGCCCCCAGAATCTGTGAGCCGTTATCACGAACGAAACGGTAAGACTGTTTGTCTAGCGTCTTCGTTGCTGTCACTTACAAGCCTCCTCCCAGCGTCGGCTCTCATCCACCGCCGCCTACACTTGGCTATACGTGCTGATGGTCAAGAACGCCATGTCATCAGGCTTCAAGAAAGGTGCGTTCGTATGGCACTGGTCAATGTACGGGTCATTCACGACGACCATCTAGCCAGCATTCCTCGTTGTTCATGTACTGGCAGGAGCTGCAGCCTATTTTTTGAGCAGGACCTACGAGGAAAGCAAAGTACGCTCGCGCTTGCGGCTCTGGGATTGCTGG
>UWZB01000825.1:42328-64549 GCA_900536885.1 Peniophora sp. CBMAI 1063 | reverse complement strand
GCTTGCGGCTCTGGGATTGCTGGGCACATCTTAGGGATTACTAGTATATCGTAGATAGTACTCGTGTATGTACATACCGAATAAATAAAGATTGATGCATAAGTACTACGAACAGCGAGACGGATCGGTCGAAAGGAAGAATACCATAGAATATCACAGAATGAGGTGCTGACGTCATGAAGGTTTGGTTGCCACGGGAGGTGCTGCGGGGCTATTGCAAACATTTCGCAGAAAGGGTGCATTTCCAAACTGTTCTCTCCGTCTCCCTCTGCGAAATCTCGACAGAGAGTCGACAGACATTTTGGAATCGAGCCCATCGCCAAAATCTTTGCTTTTCCCGTCAGGCCGTGTAAAGTAAACTCTTTTATCCAGTCAAGAAGCTCGCCCGCTCAAGTCCGGAAGGGCCACAGATGAGCAGCGCGCGGAGAAAGCGGTCCGAGCCAGCCGCCGCCGCCAACCGCTTCTTGCACTCGACCACCAGCCAGCCCGGAAGAACGTGGCCCGCGCAATGTATTACTTATACACTGGCCGCGAGGCTTGAGATCTTATCACATGGGACGGCATCTTTCTGAGCGCTGATTGGCATCGTGCGCGAGGCGAGGGAGGGCAAGGGTCCCTCTCCTCAACGTTCAACCATCACCCCCAGCTGAGTGGTGCGCCCGATGCTGCTGTACCTTCCGACCGAAACCATCATTCACGTCCTGGAGCTAGTCGACTATAGCACTATCCTATCTTGTGGGGCGGTGAGTACTCCCTCGGCTGGTCGTGACTTCCAACGTTCGCCAGGCTCAGCGCATCATTCGCAGACGTGCAACAGGTTGCGAGCAATAACAACAATCGCAGAGCCTCTGTTATACACCACCACTCTTGCTACCAGTGGACTACGGGAAACGAATGACGGACAGTACGGATCGCTCACGGTGTCAGAGAAACTGGCTCGAGTGCGCGAGTATGGCCGTGTCGGGAGTCGAGGTGGCCAGCTCGTTCTCTACGGCCGCATGTCCAATCTTTCCTCCAAACTGAGCTACGGATATTGGATCACTCAAACGCGTGCGGAGGATGGATCTTTGACCGTCAGTCGTGTCAACATGGGTGGACCGCGGTGCCGCGATCTTTCGCCCCAAGAGCAACTCTTGTCCTCTATTCCGGGACCTCGACCTGAACGATGCGCCCTGTTCCACTACGACCCCGATAATGCGATAGGGATGACCTACGAATCGGAACCTCACTCATGGTCATTGACAGGACGTCAGTACGTGTCCATCCCGTATGGAGGTGCTATATCGAGCTCAATCTTGTGTGCTCCTCGGTATCTGCAGTATATGGGCATTCAACGTGTGGGACTTGAGCTCAGTCAATGCAACTATCTTAAGCAGCTTTAGTGCTAGTCCAATGCTACTGCATAACCAGAACTGGAGTGCATACGGGTACACGATGTCGTATAGGAGCGGGGGCAAACATATCATCAGGGACCTGCGCCTCACGGAGCCGATTCAGGTACAGTCTTGTTCTCTTGAGCCGCTTTACTTCAGGTAGACATTGACGAATTCGTGCAGACATTGGAGATTCCATACATAACTGAGCCTGCGAGGGCTGGCTATGTTTGCCGACGTGTAGTTGCCGACGATATGTTGATTGTCACGAGAAATCCGATCGCGGAGACCCCAAAGCTCAGAACAGACCCCAGGGATTTCCCCGTGGCGCCTTCGTACGAAGTTCATCTCCTCAACGCAGACCAATCCACGACCTTATTTACGCTCAACCTACCCCGGTTGAATGAGGAATGGCACGGCGCTACCGTTGAGCGTTCAGCACGCCGACCTGCGGTCGACGGGGCCTTCGGACGCATGGACAGTGTTGCAGCTACCTATCAAGACCATCAACTTTTCCACGACCATTGGCGTTTCCGATGTCCCATCACCTTGGCTATGGATGGCTCGCTGATGGAGTACACGGAGAATGATGTTCTCGTCTGCATTCACGTTCCTAGAGTGCGCGAGCTCCTTCGCGCTCGCTCTGCCGAGGAAGAACACTCCCGGTTCCTCGAATGGGACGAGTGGGCCGCGCATGCGCGCATTGTCGTTCCTCGTTCACCTCCGGTACCGCATTCCATGCAATGGTGCAGCTCGGAAAACACGACGGGAATGCGCGTTGCGTTGTGGCTCCAATGCTCCGACGAAGAAGAGTTGGGTTCACCAGAATCGGCATCTGCGGCGCGCATGATAGCCCTCCTAGATTTCTATCCGCATAGGGCGAGGCGTCCGCATTCTGATGCGGACGCGCATTTCCCCCGGCTTGCGCTCGATGACAGCCTGCGTGGCGGCGGCATGGTTCGGCCTTTCAAGGACGAGAACGCATACGCTGGCGGACTGGCCTGTGCGGAGTACACATATAAGTTGCCGCCGGACGTCTCCACCGAAAGCAATAGGTACACGGTGCATGCGACTACGTTGGATGGTGTTGTGATCACCCAAGGAAGCCGTGAGTCGCCACTCGATTTGAACCCTCCTGGATTAGCCCTGTCCTAATATCTTCTCGATTTGACTGCGGTGCCATCTTACTGACGGCTATCAATATAGATCAGGCTG
This sequence comes from Peniophora sp. CBMAI 1063, assembly GCA_900536885.1. Taxonomy (NCBI): domain Eukaryota; kingdom Fungi; phylum Basidiomycota; class Agaricomycetes; order Russulales; family Peniophoraceae; genus Peniophora; species Peniophora sp. CBMAI 1063. The sequence continues at coordinate 61,961 of UWZB01000825.1, read as the reverse complement.
GCAACATGGAGTACGTCTACTGCGCGCTTCCGAAGCTGCGAGATGTAGAGACTGTGGGTCAATAGAGAGAAATATTACACTTTCAGGTCTTCGACTTGGCATTATCGGTAGCTTACATAACCGCTTTGATGTCGTTCGCACCAGTGCTAAAGCGGTACTGCATATATCTGGGGACGGGTTTTTCGATAGTCGTACATACCAATACCCGATGGCATAATTCTTCCTTCACGCTGCTGCGTGAACGTGGCACCTCCATCAAAGCGCGAGTCTTGCAATCAGATCCAAATTGTCTGTGGCGATCCACAGCCTGTCGCGTAACAGGGGCTTTTCCAGTCACAACGGAGCTCGATGCCCGCGCGCGAGTACGGCGGGTCTAGGCGATGCGCTTCGACGGCCAAGCGTCGCCACAGCCCGAAAGTTGCTCTTGACGTCGACGACAACGATCAGATCAACAGCAGTTCGTTCCCGCCCCTGCCATCCTTCCGTGCCGCGGCTTCGGATGTCAGATCGCCGTTCTTGATCGTCGAAAGGTCGGAGGTGTTGTGATTGCAACAGAATAAGGCTAGAGGCCTCAGGCCCCCAGCGCGCAAACGGGCAATCTATACTCTGCACCGCGACGTGCGTTGACGTGCAGTGCGCGCTCCGTGCGCGTGAGTACACAGCCCGAGTAAGTACATGAGCTTTTTGAATATGGGCGTGAGGCGCGGGCTCGGCTATTGCGGCGGGCGGCTCATATGTCTATTCGCGCGCGCCCATAGCCTGCCTTTCCTGATGCTAAGACTCGGTTTACAGTTTCCGCTGACGACTCTTCGCGCTTAGCTCTCGACCACGACGATCTCATGGTTCGCCGCGTCGCGGCCAGCCTCGAGCACCTATTGTATTCGCGCGATGATGAAGGCGTGCGTAGTGCCTAAGTTGTAGATGCAGAGCACGCGAGCTAACGGATGCATTGTATATTACTTGACAGCAGACTTGTCCCCCTCAGGTGCGTATTTGTACCGCCATTGCGCGACCTCTCTAGCCATATATCAACTCTGATGATATAACAGTTCGCTACGAACGGCAAGAATCCATGCGAGGTCGCCAACTCCATCATCGGGCCTCAATGCAACCAGGATGTCAATACGCTGCTGAATGCACCAACTGGTGTGTGTCCTGCACCTCGGGTTATCTTCCAGAGCTGATCTTTCCGCGCGCAGTAAACCCGAGCACAATCTGTACATGGTGAGCTACCTTTGTTTGGGTTCAGGCGCTCGACTACGATCTTTCCCGACCGAAGCGGGAGAAGCTCCCGTGTTGCGGAATGTGGGCCCTCCGTCCTTCCTCCGGACCGAGCAGTGTGAAGTGGAACTGCATGCCTGCGGCATGCGGCCCTTTGTCCTAGAGAGAAGGTGCAAACTCGGGAGAGATGTGCAAGCATGGGCGCCTGATGTGCAGATACGCTCGCGGATCTGGGCGCTGACTACTCTGCAGTAACACGGTCGTGTACAATCTTGCGAGCGCGTGCGCGTATTGCGACGGCAGCAATACCACGAATGCGGCAACACGCTTACTGCCTTTCCCGGCCTGGACCACGAATTGCAGCAAGTCGCAACGGGAGTACAAGACGTATAATGGCTCGAACACACTTTTTGGCGTGCCAGGATGGGCGTACAACAACATCACGAGCGAGGGTCGGTTTGATGTCCGAGCTGTGCTTGACGGGGACGATGGCTGGTCGGCTGTACAGATATTGGTACCTGTCATCGTCGGCCTGGCACTGCTCATCGCCTTTGCGGGGTTTTGGCTGTGGCGGATTCGTCGTCGCAAGCGCATGCGCGAATTGCCAGTTCCAACAGGTATCGCCATGTCTTCGTGGTGGTGTTGTGCGCGGCCGCGACGCGTGAGGCGTCGGCGGCATGTCAAGGGCGAGTGGTCCGTCGATGCAGACGATGAACCCGACGTCTTCACTCCTCCAGCTGCACCGCATACGCCGAAGCCCGATTCTCCCGCACCCTCGACTCGCTCGCGGCCACGCGTACAGCGACGCCTTCCGCGTCGTGTTGGAACGCTCCTGCAGCATATACAGCTGTCACTGGGAAGACCCGTTGCGGTCCTTGAGCGCAAAGGGAGTGGACGCGGAGAGTACGACATCGACGCGGAAGAGGACGAGATGCGCGCTGCGATAGCCATGACCATGGCCATGGACAAACCGCTTCCACAGTCACCAGAACCATCCGCGCCGAGGTCCAACCATACGGGTGCCGTATCCATGGGCGTTCTGGGACTGTTGAGCCGCCTGGGCTTGAGTACGGCGGCAAGCAGTAGCAGCGGAGGTGGTGGTGGAGACGGAGGAGGCTCGTACACGGGTGTCAACGTGGAGGATGAGGATGACGACAGAGTGGAGGTCGACGTCCGAATTGCGAGTGAAGCAGGCAACAGGAGACAGGGCGGCGCGCAGGAGAGTGCGGAAGCAGGGCTATCGCGACTGGGGCCGGCGCGCTCGGCGGCATCGGATGGCGCTGAGTCTGACAACCGGGCGACTACCGGTCACAATGGGCAACCTCCTCCATCGCCTTCGCTATTCACCCGTGTTGCAGCCGCCGTCTCGTCGAGGTCAGCAGGCCCCAGCCGCAATCGATCCATGCGCAGTCTGGCGGACCAAGGTGCTCGTCCGGGATTGAGCGACAATGTGCCTCCAGTCCCGCCGTTGACGACGGACATGGTGGACGATGACGAGAATCGCCCAATCGAGTCGGCCGTGTCCGTCGCTGACAACTCGCCTGCCACGTCGTATGATCCCGCCCCCTTGCCATGGGCGGTAAGGGTGAACACCTCGGTTCCCATGCTGGATGGTTTAGGTACCGGTGAAAGTGGATTTCTTGTGCCTATGGACAGTCCTGCAAGTGGTATAACAAGGGCGGATAATGGGAGCGTCGTCCTGATATCGGGTACCGGTCGGGACTTCTCCCTTGGGCCAAGCTCGGAGGGTGCTGGTGGTGCCAGCGCAAGTGCATGCGACAGCGGCTCGCGTAGTGTTCGCACCAACACTACAAATACTGGAACGAGCGGCTCCAATTCGCGCGATAGGCAGAGTCTGGCTGTCTATCCTCCAACGCCTTCTGACGAGGTATGTCTGATGACCGTACATCGACTACAGCTGTTGACTGATGTGCGTCTAGGCGCGCCGCTTCTCCAACTTCGGGACTCCGTCAGCACGAGATTCCATTCCTCATGTCATGCTGCTCCCACCAGCGCTTGGTGGTCCTCCATCCGCATGGGTTCGCGGGCCAAATGGTAGACCAGTGCCGCGACGCGCGCGTCCTCGCACAGTCTCCAACAACTCCTCTGTCAATGCGTCCCGCAGCCACTCAGACGAAGACTTCATGGAGCTGCCGCCTGTACCGACCATTCCTGCAGTTTCAACATCACAGTCAAGATCGGCGACAACTTCGTCAAGTTTGCGGGTTGAACCCCAGACTCCGCAGACGGCTACGGAATCCAGCAACTCGCACTCGCTGCCTCACGCTTCGGGATCAAGTGTCGTTGGTGGTCTGCCTACCCCGTGGCAGTCACCCGTGGCAAGTCCGCGAGGATTCGATAGTCCCACTGGGCGCGCTGACACCGACTTCTCCGATGTTGGGGAGAACTTCACTTTCGCCTCTCCGCTGCCAAGTACCATCACGGCGCTATTCAACAGTCTTTCGGATGGCGGTAACCCTCAATCGCGACGACAACCTCCTTCCCAGTCTCTCCTTCTCGATGACACCTCCCTTGCATCGTCCTCATTCTCCTCGGCAATACCGAATCTCCATTCGGCTCCCTTGTCTGGCAGACCAAGCCTTCCGCCTATCTCAGAGGCGCCCATCTCGCCATTGTCAGAGGCTCTTCCGACCGGCACGACAAGTTTGTTCACCAACACAACGCAGCTCCATGTCCCACCGAATTCGTCTTTCCTACCGCCTCCCGTACCCTCGCCATCAACGCTCAACTCGATATCGCATGGGTCGGCAACAGGCACCACGGCATCGAAATCACGCAGCAGCGGCACCGATGTCAGCGCTTTTACGAATGGGTCATCGCTACTACTTGCTCCTCCAAACACCGCTGCCGCGCCATCCCCCGAAGTAGAGGCAACGGTTACTCGGCCTGGTCAATCTACGTCGGATGTCAGCCTGCTTGAGCCCCAATGGCACTCAGACGTCGCAACGTACGAGCCGCCGTCAACGAAGAGCCACCAGGTCTCGCTACACCGCGATCCCTCGCCCTCGTCTTTCTCTGTTCAGGCTCAGAAGCAGCCCAACAACGAGTCGAAGACATCACTACCTCAAGCTCCTCCGCTGGCCAAACAGCCGTCTCATTCCCCCTCTTCTTCCATATCTTCACTGCACTCGTTGCAATCGCCTGAGCGCCCTGGGCCTTTAGGCCCGCGCGCTCACACACATCCAGGTTCGATATCGTCAAAGACGTCCCACGGGCGCGCCGCATCAGCTTCCCAGTCGTCCCTGCCGCGACTACCAGATTCTCCAGCGCCATCAATGCATGGGCGCTCCATCTCCACCTCTTACTTATCGCCAACCACCTACCCACCTGCGTCACACAATTCACCATCCATGACCGCACGTTCTCCATACACGCCCTCGCAGCTCTCCGTCGCAGGATCGAGCACGTCTTTGTATTCTCCCCAGGCGCCAAGTTCGGCGCTTGCGTACTCACCGGCACAGTCCAGCATTTCGCTATCATCGCGTCCTTTGCCCGTACCTGGTCAAGCCACCAATCCAAATCTGCCACCTGGCGCCAGTCCTGCGCGAATACCAGGCGAAGGGCTCGGCACTCGTCCGCTACCGCCTGGGCCCGCCATCTCGCGCGTTCCATCTGGCTCACGCGGGGCGCATCCTGGATACGGTCAATTCGGCCAGCGATACAGCACTGTCGCCGAGGAGCCTTGATCTTTATACGTGCATAAGTTATCCATTCGTATCTCTCGCTCTTTCATGCCCAGTCTCATGCTGTCGGACAATCACTGCTTCCAATGTATACATACTGTGTGCTTGCTTCTGTCCATGATGTCGCGGATGTTGTCCTAATTTGCTATGTAACCAATCCTCATTACTGTCTGTCAATCAATTCAAGTACCTTTTCATATGCGTCTATACTTGCGCGATCTCTCGATTTCCGGGTGTCGCTCTACAGTGCGTGCAAGTCCAACTATACCATAGATGGCTACTTCTAATCAACGAACAGAAGCTTCTTGCCTCGCATGCGTACAGTGACGGGTGATGGACTAGGCTGTAGCTCATTAGTAGAAGGTTGATGTGGTAGGCAGGGCTGATGCGAATTGATGTAAGTGGGCTGCTTCTCGACCATTCCGTCGCGAGGATACGATGATCTAGGGTCTCGAAGTGGTCTGATATGTCCGGTTCGCGTCTCTGTCGCTCTCTTGTTGAGGGAGAGTAACACTTGAGGACATTTCTTCGAGTGTACCCCGTGCTTTGTTCTTTGTTGCTCAACACAACTGCACTGCAGGTTCGACGACTCGATTGATCGTGCACGTATCAGGTCGGTGCGCATGCCTTGGAATGACGGAGGGTACACGCATGGTCCCCTCTTTGGACGCTGGACACAATACCTGTAGTTCGATGCATCAGCACCGCATTTCATTCCACAAGCACGCTGAAGCTCTGGAGTAACTTACTCACATGCCCCGCTGGGTGTTCTAACACACTTGCCTTTCTTTTTCCGACGACAGTTCAGGCAAGCTGACTTAGCTGAGTGCGGCGCTGAAGAAAGGACGAGCGCCGGCTGCCAGCACAGAATTTCAAAGGGTTGCGTTCCAGTGCTGTATAGTGATTGAGAGGATAGTTGGTGATCCCAGCCTTGTCTCTCGCGGTATGCAACTGCGCCAGAACTGTTACCTGGCACAGTCTCGCGATGAGCTGTCTATGCTTGGTTAGTGACGGCGTAGCTGTCAGCAGAAGAAGAGTGCCCTTACCATCTGAAGGAGGAAGCTGATTGTGAACGGACGCTACTGGTACAGAGTCTCTCAATGATGGTCCGCGACGAAGGCAGACCTGCGCGCGTTGAGCGCGTCGTGCCCTATACGTGGGAATATATGCCCACGTGGAGCGCGTCGTGGAACGTGACCGCGTTTTGGCCCCAGTTCGTGTTGGTTCGTCCGAACCACGACCATCCAGGAACCCGCTATGCTCAGCCACCGCCCGATATCCATTCACGAAGATGCTCCTCTGTACGCGAGGACACCTGGGCGAGCTCTCAAGGGCCGTGATCTGCTCCAAGAGAATACTATCCAGCGTACGCGGCCGATGACCGGCAAAGTGGTCAAGCAGCCCTACCAGACCCCTCTGCGTGATGACAGTAAGCTTGTAGTATATGCGCTACTTCCTTACTTGGATCTCACACTCTCATAGAACCCGGAAAGATCTTTACTATAGGCAAGGGGACGGCATCTCGTCCGCTCGGCGACAAGACACCTTTCCCCAACCGCGCCGCATTCGCAGCCACTCCAGGACCCGCCGGGGCCAAACTTGCTGCACTGCTCTCTCAGACTCCGGGACACCTTCTGAGACCAAGCTCTATGCGACAGTCAACCCGCCGTCGTAGCTCTGGGCGGCCCAACGTGTTCGAGACTCCCATGAATGCAGGCGACCACTGGAACGTCAGTGACACAGAGGTCGAAGTTGATGCCGTCGAAGAGGAACCCGAGCTCGCTCCGACTGACGATTTCGATGAGATTGAGTATATGCCACCAACAGCCATTGGTAACTCACTTTCACTCGATACACCATCGGTTCAAGGCTAACTCGCTCTAGACGTTCCCTACCAGCCTGCTTTCGATATGCCAGACTATGCCCTAACCGGTGCCCAGCTCTATAACACAATGCATTCATTCCCGTACGATGATTGGGCCGACTTATACTATGCCGCTGAGCGCGATCATATTGGAGACGAAGGTTTGCTCCAGGCTAGTGGTTATACCGATAACTGGGATATACTGCAACTACCAGAGCTCGGTATGTCAATCCCATCTGCCTCACCTATGCGCCTCACTGAACGGGCAATGTAGAGGATGACAGTCCCTTCACGACAGCTCCCAAGATCATCCCCACAACCGCTCCCTTACCTTCAATTCCTGGACGCGGCGCGACTTCACGCCCATTGAATGCCAACAGGACGCAAGCTTCCGCCTTTGGCGCTCGTGTTGCATCCTCTGGTTCATCTATGCGCACAGGTCTGGCGACGACCACTGCGTCTGGTCGGCCCGCTGGCGCAGCATCCACGATCAGTAAACGAGCAATGCCCTCATCGACCACGAATGCCGCGTCGTCTACAAGGGCTGCATCGCGAACTGCCAGTACTGTCAAGCCCTCCCCATCATCCAGCCGCGCGCCAAGCACGCTTCCGGCCACCCGACCCACAACGGCTGCATCTATCCGCCCTCCGCGTGCTCCTCTGGCGCCCAGCACGGCTCGCCCCGCTACTTCAATGGGTTCCCGTACGGCGAAGGCAGCCGCCATTCCCCGTTCTGCAACCTCCATGGCTACTCGGCCAATTTCTCAGAGCAAGACACAACCAGGCGCTGGGCGATCGGCTGCAACGGCGGCCAGCAAGCCTTCCTCCCTACCTGTGACTCTGAGTGCTGGGGCGCGGAAAGCCACGCACGGACAGGCGGACGCCAAGTCCACACAGACTACTTCGAATGACTCGCTCATTATTTCTTTTGATTCTCCCGCCACTGATCCTGATGATTTTGTATTCGAGATATAATGCGGGTTTTTGTTATACTTTACGATACAAGCCCTTCTTGATTTGTACTCTATTACATTCAACCTGGACGAGCTATTGTGAAGGTCTGAGTAAACGATCTTGCATGACTACTCATATACTGAGGTATGGCGTTCAGATGTAGAGCCGGAGTCATGTCTATTTTGGTTTGTTGGCATCAATTCCCCATCATCTGTAACAATGCCGACTCAAAATCATCAGCTATCGCGTGTTTCTTCCCGCGCGACTCCCCGTAATGGCTCTTGACATGCGCCTGCTCCCCATGCAATCGGAAGTCGGCAAACCACGCATCTACATCGCTTTGTACAATGGGCGCAGACACGTTTACCACTGCGTCCTGCCCGGCCGGGTCAGTCGGGCAGCGCGATCTGCCACGAAAAGGGCCGGAGAGCATTGGACTATAGGGTACTAGGCAGGGTACCACGAAGTGGTCGAGTAGCGACCATGCGTGGAACTGGTGAGAGATGTCTTTTGTACCGCCCAAGCGGAACTGAATTTCCAGAACGGCGTGTTCTGTTGGTTTGAGCATAACGGCGCAGGCGTCCTCGTCAATGAGCGCTGCGGAGCGGGCTTCCCGTGAGGTTTCGTCTGCCGCTGGTGGCACACCCTCCGTGGCATTGCTCTGATTAGTTATTTGTGCTGACAGGTGGCGAGAATGAATATGACGAGGACCCACCTCCTCATCAGGTTGTCTCTCGGTCTTCCCATTGAGCGCCACGAGTTCGGCGAAGCTCAGTGCTTGTGCAACCGTCGGTGTTCTAAGACGTCGCAATCAGCCTGTGGATCCCATTTGATGATAGGGGCTGAGAACTGACCCATCGAGCTGCTTTGAGGGCAGATATAATTCTTTTCCCTGAGTGCCGCGAGCAAAATCATTCTCACGACTGGCTTTCACGACAGCGATGATATCGCTTCCGAGGATGAGCATTGGCGCCTTCGTGCGATTATGCACCATGAGCCCGATGACTAGGTATGCTCCCGGTTTGGGTGTCATATCATTCATCAGCTCAAACCTATTTCGGTCATCTGTCGATACATCCACTCGCGCCTTCCCTGGCTTTCGGGATAACCTAGATGCAAGATCGGTGGGTAGGCATTCAATAAGTTCGCTGAGCGTATGCCGGGGAGCGGAACGCTTACGCGCAAGATATGTCCCCAAAGGACATGATCCAGCAGCCTATACCATTCGCGTTTCCTCGTGAGAAGATGGGCTTCTCAACGTATGCGGAGCCGGCGACCTTGTGCCTCCCGTCAAATATATGACACAGTGGCGGATCCTGGAAAGACGCGCAAGCTGTCTTGTGCTTCTTCCAATGCTCTTTTTGACAAGTTTGAGAGCAATACCGGACGGAGCTGAGGGAGGTACGATCAGCTATCAGTGGCAGCAAGCACACACGGATGGTGTTGGCGGCATGTGGCGGGGTGATCAATCATAGATCATAGTATATGTACGTACTAGCAGCGAGAGCACGCCCGCAGCACATGACCTGTGTCTCCTGCTCCAAGACAGAACATATTACCGCATTGCACCCTTTCTCGAGTATGTTTGTCGTTCTTCAGGTCATTCCTAAATTTCGCTAATACTGCGAGAGACGATTTCAAGCCGATTTCGTCCGCAAATTCACTCGCCGGAGTGTGGTCATTCGAAGCCATCGAAGGCGGACTAGTGCACTATGCGTGTAGTAGGTGGCAAGGATGAAGCCTCTAACTAAGGGCACTGTCTGATCCAGATCCGGTAGCAGATGGCGGTCGTGGTCACGACGAGGCCAACGACAGCGGCTGAATGAGGCCGTCGGCGATATCGGCCCGACTTGCCGTGATCCTAAGTCAGGGTGACGCAATTATCAAAGCTACCTTGAAACAAACCACGACCACTACTCTTGCCGACTTGCTCAACTTGATTGACTTCACCTCTAGTAACTGACTAGAATATTGCCATGGATCGCTCCGAGCTGGCGACCATGTTTCTCGATGAGTACGTGTGTCTCACCTGTCGTATCATCTGAAAATCTTGAGGCTCACTCAGCGCGTAGACCTCTGCCAGCCCTGATTAACGCTCTAGAGAAGAACCCCGGCAATGCGCAGCTTGTAGAGCTTGTGGATCAGGAACTCTCTCGGCGGAGCAATCATCTCCGCGAGCTGCAAATGTGCCGCAACCAGCTCTGCTCTCCCATATACAAGCTTCCTGCCGAGCTCCTCTCCATGATCTTCCTTTACTATGCATATGCTACACAGGGGCTGTATACCATGTCTTGGAAACATCTTATGTGCGTCTCCCGAAGATGGAACTACGTCGGACGAACCACTCCCAAACTCTGGTCGTATCATTCGATCGCCGAGTACCTGTTCAGCTTCCGCGGCTTTCGTCAACTCGAACTTCAGCGGAAGTACACCGGAAACGCGCCTATGAACGTGAAACTACGTCTATCGAGCTCTGACCGCACTCATTTCTTGGAGAAGTACAAGCCTTTCTACTGGCGACCTGAGACGCTGCGCTCACTCGAACTCATTGGCTCTCCCGAACTACTCGAAGGCGTCTTGGTTGCCATGGCGGAACACGACCATCCTCTTCTTGAGAAGTTACTTATCCAATCTGAAGCCCTTTCGGACGAGCAAGACACCGGCGGTTCCACATACGCACGCTTTGAGGTCCCCACGGAACTGTTATGCAGGCCGCAAATATCACAGCAACTAAAGCACCTCGAAGTATACCACTGCAGAATGAGATGGGCATGCGTGCGGAACTTGCGCACTCTCCGATGGGTTTTAGTTCGTCGTCAGCCTTTCGAACTGGCCGACTTATTCAAACCGGATACAATACACGACGTCGCAGCTGCTCTCCTCCGCTGTCCCAAGCTGGGCGCTCTTGAGACGACTTTGCCGAACCCAGCATCCCACATGCTTCCCGAGATCCCCTTGCCCGATTTGTACGACGCCGAACTCATCGGGAGACACGAATCCTGCACTCAGTTGCTGCTCGCGATGAAGATACCGGCATCGGCGAAGCTGAGCGTACATGCCTGGGAGCTATACACCGCTCGAGAGATAAGATCTCTCGTTCTACGCATGCGACTTCACTTCAGACGACCCGGCTCCGAAACAATGCGCACCCTCGCCATCGAATCGTTCAGGCCTTATCAGCTAGATGAACCTGCGACACCACCGGCGTTGACGGTATCGCTACATCCGAGCGCAGAAGGTGGCTCTGGATATGCCTACGGCAATCGAAGCGAGGAGACGAACTTGCAGTTATCGACATACCCTATCTCTTTCGCGGAGATCCGGAGGATGCTCGTAAAGCTCATACACGCGCTCCCAGTTGATCATATCACCCATGTTGACGCCCGCAGCGTCATGACCTTCACCCATCGCACGTGGAAGATGATCATCCTCAACCTCCCCGCTCTCACGACCGTATCCGTGCGCCCGAGCATGTCACTCGAGCCACTCCTAAGCGCACTCCACTACTTCTTGCACACGAAGAAGCGCGCGCCGATCCAGCGCATCATCATCGACAACGGGTATCTCACTGATAGTCTGAGCCGTAACGAGGACGAGGAAGCACGAGAGCGGCTGGAAGTCCGCCGGCCTGAAGCGCGTATGGTGTTCGGGTGGTTGGCGGACTACGTCACTGCAGCGAAAGAGGCTGGTATGCCTATCGCCGCGATTGATATCAGGGACGGGTACAAGGAGATCTTGGGCGAGATCGAGGCGAAGGATGTCTTCGAGCATTTGACGGAGGGGTTGTACATCGAGGAGGTGTTCATGAGTAGGGAGGGAACGAAGAAGATGAAGGAGAGGAGGCAGTATAAGCAGTATTCTCGGCGCAGATGGTTCAACAACTCGGACTCTGATTCAGAGTAGTAGCCGGCTTCCAGTGTTACTCGCTGTAGTACATTTCATGATGACGTAAATCCAGATAAATTGCAAAAGTAGTACGTGTGAGATGAGTTGTGTCGGTGAGCCGGGGAGTGGGGAGTACACAAGCAGATACGAAACATGAGATGGGGTGGATAGGATGCAGCAGAGCAGGGGATGAAAGCAGAGCGTAAACGTGAACCAGGCAGTACAGTATATATGTGATGCAAGCATACTCGAAAAGCGCAACGAACCAAAACCAGACCAGGATACAAGCTCTCAGAGCGTGCGTGCAGAACCCTCAACAAAACCTCGAACCTCAAGCATCCTTGCTCAAGCGCGCAGACCTCCGCCTCTGCAATGGCCGCTCACCAGGAGCGACCCTAGACCGGCTCACAGACCGTCCCTCCACAACAGATTCCACACTATCCTCCTGGCTTCCGCGCCGTCCAGCGACTTTACGCTTCTTCGTCCCAGTGGGAACAGGCAAAACGTCGCGATCTGGCTCGTCCTCACGCTCGACAGACGCAGCCCGGCGTTTTCCCTTCCGAGTGATGGGGGGCTCGCTGCGCGCAGACGCCATCGACAGATCGGCGTTACTGTTCCTGCCACGGATCATACGGCTCTTGGGGCTCGTACTCGCTCCGCGCACTTTGCCCTTTCCCTCCGTTGCAGGCTGCCTCGGAGTGGCATCTACATCCGGTTCCGGCGGCGTCGGTGCGGGGCCGGATGCATCGGAAAGGAAGCTCGTCGCGCTGGGTATGGAGAAGCTCGGGCCGTCGAGGGACATGTCGACTCGAGATAGCTCTTGGGAGTTGGAGGGAGAGTTGGAGGAGGAGGCTTGGGTGCTGGCGTATGCGTATGGGTCGTCGGAGCGGTATTGGGAGAGGATCCAGGGGTGTTGTTTGGCTTCGGTCATGCTCATGCGGTCTGTGGGGTTGGAGACTACGAGGCGTTTGACGAAGTCGACGGCTGTATGCATACATGAAATGAGTGATCGTATAGGGTATGTGATGGGAAGGGAGAAGGGGCTTACACTGGGTACTGAGATACTCGTTCATTTCGAGGGCTGCCCACTTCACCTTCCGTTGCCGAACTTGGGCGTGAATGTCAGTTGGCTTCCTCCCCGCATCGGCGTACGCGAAAGCCTCAGAGCCCGTCAACCTATCAAAGTCCATCAGTGAACAGTCTCGTAAATCGAACAAGGGGTATCCCACAAGTTGTACACTACGAGCCCCAAGCTGTAGGAGTCCACCGAGTCGCTGTACGGCAGCCCTGTGAGGATTTCCGGCGCGAGGTAGTCCGGTGTACCCGTCAGAGTCTGCCCGTCGTCAGTCATCGTAAGTACAGGGAGTTACTGGGCAGAAACGAGGAACTCACGTGCACGCCAGAAGCCGTGTTGTCGATCTTGGATACGCCGAAGTCGGCGACCTTGACGGTCTGCAGGTCGCCGGTCAACAAGATGTTCTCGGGCTTCAGGTCGCGGTGGATGATCCGACGACTGTGTAGATACTAGAGCGCGGTGTGGTGAGATTGGCAAGTTGCGTAGAGAGAGAAGGTAGAGATGGGATGTACCTCGAGAGCGTCGACCAGCTGAGATGCGTATGACCGGGCTGTGAGCTCATCTGCGTACCACGATCAGTCCTTGTGCGACTATAACGCGCGCCATTGAACATGAACATACCGAAGTAATATGTACCATCAGATTCCCAGCCCGCTGAGATGAGCTGCAGAAGAGTCTCGCCGCCCATCAGTTCCAGCACCAGATCTGTGCGTTTCCGGTCAACATGCAAACACAAGTGCCAGACGATAAGAAACAACGAACACAGTCTCTTGTGCGGTTCGTCCAGATAGTCGTCGAACATATGGATGACGTTAGGATGCCGGACCGTCCTCATAATAGTGATCTCGCGCAGCATCTTCTTTCGGCCTTCTGGGGTCCGCAAGTACTGCGTGCAGTCGCTGATCTTCACCGCGACCTCCTTTCCGGTGCGGCGGTTGATACCACGACGGACAACAGCGTACGACCCTTGACCCAATTCGTCCTTGATATCGTAGTCGTCGTAGATAGCGCACTGTGGCACCAGTCCTAGGTACTGGTGGAAATGGAACGTAGTATCGGGGTTTCCGAGCCATACAGTGTCGCCGTGGCTCAGGCAGCCCGCTTCGCCCTTGGTCCTCTTGACGCTATTAATCTATTACATGATCTCAGCACGCGTTCATATCAGTGACGCCACACACGACATACGTATGTCCCGTTACTAGACAGGTCTTTGATGGTGAACGTGATCAGCCCGCGTGGACCCACACTCCACTCTATCTTGCAGTGGCATGCAGCTACAGTCCACAGTCAGACTCAGTGGACCATAAAACGACTGGATGTGAGACAGCAGACGTACACATAACGGCACAGCGAGGAAAGCTTATACGATCGGGAGCAGGCGCCCTGCCGAGCTTCACAACAGACGGTCCATCCCTCCGAAAATCGATACGCCGAAGCGCGTCGTTAGCCGTGGCGGGTATAAGGCTCGCCACAGTCTCCGCGTCAGGAGCCAAAGCCCAGTCCTCCTCCGGCACCTGAGTGAGCAGCTGCGTTTCCTGTACTGAGCCCGGAGAGGACAATAGCACGTTGTAGCTCATAGCGGGTGTGGGAGGACCGGGAGGGGGGTGCGGCGCTTGGGCCCGGGAGGATGACTCGCGGAGGAAAGTCGCGGTTGGAGGCCAGGTGAAGACGCGCCGTGTGGTTGATTCAACTGAAACGTGACCGCGCCGTTCCCTCGAGGCGCCCGCCGGCTTCCCGACTTCTCGAACGCACGGCTCGGGCGCTTGTTGCGTGCCCTTCGCCCTCGTAGCCGCCCGTCGATATGTCCAGGTTGACGGCTTCAGAGAACCGAAAACGCGTCTGCGCTGAGTCCGTTGGCGCGTCAAGGTCGACTGTCGGCTGTTGCTCGCTGAGTCCGCCGCTTGAAAATCCTAGGACCTGTGTATTAGTTTTCGTCAGCCTGTGCTTCTGATGGTCATCGATAGGCCCTGAGCGATGCGACCCCAAAAGAAGGCGTAAAGGGGCTTGTCTGCGTAGAGCTTTCTTCGCCTCGCCTGCAGGCCGCCGCGGGCACCACGGCTACGCCAGCGCCCATGGTAGCCCATACCTACCTCCCCAATGACTCGCGTGGTCAATACTGCCCAAAAATGTTCATACAAAGAAGGTAGAGGCAAAGTGTGAATTGCATTGTGCTCGCGCTGCGAGTGTGATGGTGGTTCGAAATGAACAATCAACGAAGCCCGACAAGACGCGTCGCGTCGCGCTTGATTGACAGCTTTGCCCGACGCGTCCACCGTCATCTCTTTGTCTCCAACGACTTGAACCACAGTCCGGTCTTTGAGGCCGCACCCACATCTGCTCGACTATTGTTCACCGAACATATAAAAGCTCTTGAAGCATCCGCTTGACTCTCCTGAGAACGACGACCCACGAACCCGCCGCCAAGGATGAACGCCCCGCAGTTCGACGAGCCGGAGAGTCAACAGCCTGCGACTCAGGTGGCGACTCAGCTCGAGTCCTCACCAGCAACTGCAGCCGCCCCACCACCCTCCACGCAAACCTACGCCTGCCTTCAGCCATGTAACCAGTCCAAGAAGGTCACGAGGATAGAGCTTGTGAAGCCCAAGAAGACGTACACTGTCGGTCGCAGCCCGAGGTCGGATATTCACTTTACGGGGATGAAGATCAGTGCGTTACAATGTCTTCGCGCGCTAGGCCTTATACGGGAGCGGACGCTAATCATAGCTGGTGTTGTTGTTGCTCGTTTCAGGTTTCAACCACTGCACCATTATCTGGAACGGACGCGAAGACAGCCAGGCGCTCGTTTCGGTTCAGGACAGCTCGACGAATGGTACCTGGGTGCGTTCTTCCTGTCACCGTCTTTTCCTCATCTGGCATTGACTTTGCCTCTCCTTTTGGCTTCATGCAGATCAACAGCGTCCGTTTGGAGAAGGGCCATACCCGTGTCTTGCGCGACGGAAACGAGATCGCGTTCGGCGCGCCAAACCCCGAGAAGGAGTCCTCGGACGACTACCGCTTCATCTTCCGCATGTTCACCGGCCAAGCCGCCACAGGCCTCAACGCGCACTATGACCTCACCTACGAGCTCGGCCACGGCTCGTTCGCTACGGTTATGAAAGCGCTGCATCGCGCGACGGGCGAGTGGTACGCTGTCAAGATCATCCATGGAAGCAAGATCCGCGGCGACGACGGCGCCAAGCTGCAGGCGTTCATGCGCGAAATCATGATCTTGGAGAGTCTGCAGCATGACAACATCTGTCGCATGAAGGAACGGTTCTTCGATGATGGAGACGAGAACATCTATCTTGTGCTGGAGCTGGTGGAGGGTGGCGACCTCTTGGATTACATTCAGGCCTGCGATGGTCTATGTGCGTTTGTGTCTTCTAGTGCGTCTTGCGAATCATTACTGACTGTCTCACAGCGGAGGAGAAGACTATTGACATCACACGGCAGGTCTGCAACGCTATGGCGGTAAGCGACGCTTGTTCGCCTTGCATGCATATAGCTGTACTCATGCGCGTCGTGACAGTACATCCACTCAAAGGGCATCACGCACCGCGACCTCAAGCCCGAGAACATCCTCCTCTCATCCGACAAGAAGACGGCGAAGGTCGCGGACTTCGGTCTGGCCAAGATCGTCGACCAGTTGACCATGCTGCGTGTATGTCTGTCTCTCCACTACCTCTGGCATAGCATACTGACGTCGCGCCCAGACGATGTGCGGCACACCAAGCTACCTCGCGCCCGAGGTCGTCAACCCCATCGGTGGCGAGGGCTACGATCACCTCGTTGACAGCTGGAGCGTCGGCGTCATCGTATTCAGCATGTACGTGCCCTTCATCCTTCCTTGTACACGAACGTAATGCTCATATCATGCGTCTAGGCTCACGAACTGCACGCCCTTCCTCGAAGACGAAGCGCTCCCCATGGCCCAGCGCATCGCAACGCGCGTCATCGAGTGGGGCTGCCTCAACGGACAAGGCAAGCGTCCTCCGTGCTCGCAGGAAGGTACGCGTACCACAATCCCCCTCTTTCTATCTACCCAATCTAACTCGCATCCTCGCCACTTCAGCTCGCCGCTTCATCGAGCGCCTCCTCGACCCGAACCCCTCGACCCGCATGTCCCTGACCGAAGCCCTGAACCACTCCTGGCTCACAGGGATCCCTTCCTCCTCCCAAGACTCCTACTCCCAAGAATCCGTCTCGCACGCGCTCGAACTCGCCTCCGACGTCTCAATGCTCACTTCATTCCCCTCCGAAGCCTCGCAGTCCTCGCAGCCGTTCACGCCGATGCCGTCGCAGCGTCTAGCGCGCCGTGCAGATGTTAACGCGAAAGCGGCGGAGGAGCAGGAGATGGCGCGGCAGGCTGCTGAGCTCGAGAAGGCGAAGGCCGCAGGAGCTGAACCGGGCGTCGGCGAGAAACGTTCCCGCGAAGATACTGGTAACGGCTATTCCAACGGCAATGCGGCACCATCGAGCGACGCACCGATGGAAGACGACGAAGGCCCGCTCCGTGACGTTCGCTCCCCGGCGAAACGCGGGCGTATGGACGTCGATGGGGAAAGCGGGGGCCCTGGTAATACGCGCAAGATCCGCGGTGGCGGTGGCGGTGGCGCTGCGCCCAACTCGCGTACGACGCGTGCGAATGCCGCTCAGGTTGCTCAGGCTGGGGTGGTGGCGGGCGCTGAGGCGGAGCCGAGGAGGTCGCCGAGGGTTACTACGAAGGCTGGGGCAGGGCGGCGTTAGGAGTGGGTTCTGCGTTGGCTCGGGTTTGTTCGTTATCGTACACTATTGCTTACTCGGATTGACTTGCTACTTGCTGCTGAGCTTGCTGTATTCTATACCTACCATTGCATACATACATCCATACTGTTCGCACATCTACTCACAGGATACCGTTGGCTATCTGCGCGAACGGCGATTACGCGTTGTAGTACGATGTGTCGCCGCCCGCTTGTCCCGCTCCGTACAATGACATACTTTCTTGATGACTAGCCGCTTGTATCTGCACAGAATACCGCTCTGCGTGGCATACATGACCGCCCATAAGCGAGGTTCCGCCTCGTGTCGCGAAGATCGCGCCGCGGCCAAGTCGCGGCGCAAAGTTCGCGGATTCGCTGCCCGCTCCTCTTCTACCGCTCTCGACAGATTCACTTGACCAGTATAGGCTCTGAGATGAGCCTTAGGCTGTGTACTGTCTGCATGGCTTCGGCAGCATCGATTATGCACATCCGAGGGAGGAGAAGGGCCTCACTGTGACCAATGTGACCGAAGATGTGGCACTGCGACGATCTACCCCGTTCTCGGCGGCGTACTCACGGAATCGGAGCGGATATTCGCTTAGAGTAAGGTTTAGGGTATCGCTTAACTGTACAGCTGTATAGGGCACAGGATATCAAATACAGATAGGTGCCACAAGAGTGATCATTAACCAATTATGTACATGTTCAGTTCACAAGCATGCAAGAGAACAAGATAGTATGCCAACCACAGACTTTCAAGTATATCCTCCCCGAGCTTGCTGCAGTCTTGCTACATGCATGACAGGGCATCAGAGCCCCATTGTGCATGTAGCAAGACTGTAGCAAGGCCAGAGGAAGGGCCATCAGTGACCTGTCATGAGCATACACAACGGGGTTATGGGCTGCCCAAAACAGGTCACCGTTGGAAAGATCCGAGATGGAAACAGAGGAATCATGCCTGCCGTTTTCGGCCTAGTTGCAATCGTGCCCGAAGCTTCTTTTCTGTGTGCTTTTGGATGTGCCGATGATTCAGGTAGTGGGGATGGAGCTGCTCCCCTTTTTGAAGGATGATGTCAGTCCTCTGGCCTTTGAAGGACTGGAGAGGGTATAGGCATGCCCGGTTATGGTCGATGCATGTCCTGTCGAGATGGCATGAGCATCGGGAGTGGAGGAAGACCTGTAAACAGTAAACACTCACTGGCACTCTAAAGATCCATCTGACTGTTTGACACACTTCTTGCGAAGTGCGCGGCAATCGTAGCACGCCTTCACTTCGGGCTTCTTCTTCTCCTTCTTCGGTTTCCGAGCCTGGGTTTGATCTGCACGTCGTGGACAAGTCAGTGCCACATTGTGACGAACACGCGTGACGGGGACATACCAAACACCCTCGGATCTATGGTAGCGACGGGCTCGGACTTGATGGGCGCAACGGGCGGGGCCGGTGAACCGGGCCAATAAGGTAAGAGGACGGGATAAGGCGGCGCAATGTCGTCTGGCGAAGTTGGCGAAGAATCCGCGATAGCATTGTCGTCGTGAGACGAATCAGATGGCGGCGGAGAGGTCGAAGGGTCCGCGTTGTACGACCGCGAGGGTGATAGCGATGACGACGGCGATGAAGGGAGCGAGAGCAGAGACGGCGGCGGCGAAGGAGTCGGCGAGTAATGCGGGGACGATGCGTATTCATCCATAGGTTGGCCGTCGGAGATGTACGCCGTCTCGATCTTCGAACGATGTCAACGCGCCGCCACGTTACACACGAGATCGCGAAGCAACTCACCCCATACGACTGCGGCGCCAGATAAGACTGGTAGGCCAGCGACGCCTCAGCACAGATGCGTTCG
This sequence comes from Peniophora sp. CBMAI 1063, assembly GCA_900536885.1. Taxonomy (NCBI): domain Eukaryota; kingdom Fungi; phylum Basidiomycota; class Agaricomycetes; order Russulales; family Peniophoraceae; genus Peniophora; species Peniophora sp. CBMAI 1063. The sequence goes on along the minus strand of UWZB01000825.1, from coordinate 42,675 downwards.
TAGATGCTCATACCGCCTAGGACAAAGACGGATGCAGAAGGAATGATGGACTCGACTCGAGGGTTAGCACACACTTGTCTTGACGGGTTCCTTTATACCGACCATGCAGGCGTCGGTGGCTCAAAGGACGGGACTTCGCCGAGCCCCGGCGCATGGCATATCCTTTCACAACGAGGCGGAAGCGACGACACAAAATATGCATGAAACGTCGACCACAAGACTGGCGACTCCCTGCGATTAGATCGCAAAGTCGCCGAAAACGTTACCATATACTCAAGAAGCCGTCACACTTGCACCAAAGCGAAGACATATCAGTGCAAATAACCGATCGAATACTGGCGGAACCG
>UWZB01000825.1:0-42302 GCA_900536885.1 Peniophora sp. CBMAI 1063 | reverse complement strand
AAGCAAATGTCCGGATACTGTGCGCATATAGAGCATACGCAGCGGCGACTTTGTCTCCGCACCGGTCGTGCGACACGCGGCGGACCTTCGCGCCACAGCACCCGCCGCGACCATTTGCAATTCCCAATTTGAGTTACGAAGAGCCCGCCCGTGCGAGCGCGCCGAATACGCCTGGGCCGTGTCTTTGGCGCATTAGCCGAGTGCGAGGCTAGAAAATGGCCTGTGGAAGGGTGAGTCGTGCTGGGGTGGGCATAGCCACTCGGCTCACCGCGGCATTCGGCGTACTTGCCACGCCTCCAATTCTATATGCCTGATGAGTACGACGATGATCGATAGAACGCGTAACTTGTGCGCACACGTTCAGCGGCCAAGAGGCGAAAAAGAAAGTCCATCGCGAGGTCTCCGCGCAAACCTCGCTGACCGCGTCTAGATCGAACAATTCGCCTGCGAGAATCATTGAAGTAGTGCATGACGATATTCAAGGATGCACGCACCGATGGGCATTCCCCAGAGACTGCGCATTCTTATGTCAGCCCTGATCAAACAAGCTCGCGCAGAAGTACGCGTACGGAAGCAAGGTCTATCGAAGACCGTTAGCTGTGCAACGTCCCGCGGGCGTGCTACCGGTACGCACCTCATGGAGTGACCGATAGACCTCCGGAGTAGGCCTTTGCTGTAACGTGAAACATGTGGTGTTAGCGTCCTCGGGAATGGAAGTGTAGCAACACATGAATACCTGTAATGGAACCTCTGCGTGAGGAATCATGTGCCGTAATGTAGAGGCGGAAATCACCTCAACCGAAGGTGTATCACTGGCGATAGCAGCAAAATGCGTGTCCCTGCGCCTTGTTGAGTGTTGTTCAGACATATCTGCAATCGCAGTGCCTACCAAAGGAACCGCTTAACGTCGTCCGATGCCTCCAGTCCGACACTAACACCCAGTCAGGTCACGGTACGTCCCCAGAAAGCGCCCATAGACGCACTAGTTAGCCGACTGAATGCAGAGCGCCTCGCGCTCTTCGACAGAGGCCCGTTTGTATGCCCTTAGGTATCCAGTACGTACGAGCAAGATATCGCCCGTACGAAACTTTACGCCTTGCGCTTGCGCGCACGCGCGCAGGTCTACCGCGGAGATCGCTTCACTAGTGTTGCAGGGTGTGTACGGAAGTTTCCCTTCATCTCTAGCCTCGTAGAAGCGAACCATGTCAAGAAGTACGCCACGACCGCAGATCCCATGTTTTGCCCAGTCTGAGGAGTATGAGTACGCATCAGAATTAGGTCCGTCATATCGACTTACTGTGTATCCCGAGCTTCAACAAGCCAGGGTGCATGTCTTCCACGCGTCGCGGAAGCGGGCCGACGGGCAAAGACGCCTCCGGTATTCTTGATGCCTGCCTATCAGCATACGATGCTGAGTACATTGAGCATCTCCCACTTACCCTTGGTATAAGACTGACGCGTCGGCATCTTCACGCTTCCGCGTCGAGAAGTGCAACAGGCCGTCCCATTGTGAGCTCGCCTGCGTATTCTGAGGGCATTCCACTTGAGCAAAGTTCGTGGACATACGAGTCATTGACGTACAAGATGAAGCTCGTCATCTTTGCGTCCGGATGGTTTGTTGAACGCATGGTGATCGGTAGGCATACGACCGTGCAGCGGTCGTGGAAAGAATTGCAGTGGGAGATCGAGCGTCACTCGCTTCCCGGTCCTGTATAGCATTCAGAGTTTATCGTCGGTGCAACTGATGTAGACTATCACCGTATCCCCTCTTCCGCTGCACGCAGCACCACGCTGTCCGTCAACAAGTTGACCGTTCCCAGCCGGTCCTCGGCTCCCCAAACTTCCCACGCGCAACTCGGGAGACCATTATACGACGGGAGCTCGTCGAAGGCCGGGAGCGTGCGTTCAGTCATGAGGGCGATGCACTTCAGGAAGCTCAGGAGAGGAAGACCTGGAGGCGAGGCTTATATGCGAACGGGAAAAAAGAATGACGCACCCGCGCACTCACGCGCTCGCAGATTTGGGCAGGCTGACCACCGCGGCGGGAAGCCGCATCTCACACGATTTATACAGCGAGATATCATGATACATGGTGAGTCTAACTTTCTACACACGCTATCGAAACACTGTACAAACTACAACGTCAGAATCGCACTATAAGACAAGATCTAATGACGCTAACGGACCTCCTCCTACGCAGACAAGCGCGCGAGCCGCTTAGTCGACATCCATCTCCGACGGGCCCTCGGGCTCAGTTTTGGGTGGCGGCGCCTGCTGCTCAGCAGCGGGCTCAGGCTGAGGCGTCTGCTGACCGCTCTTCGCCGCCTCGGGCTCGACCTTCGGGGGCTTGGGCTTGGGCTTCGAGAGAATGGGCGTCGCGTGGTAGATGATCTCGTCGCGGCGCTTCTCGATCTCCGCGCTGGTGAGGATGGGGTCGACGTTCTTCGGCTTCTCGCTCTGGCGCACAGACTGGTCCTCGAGCCACTGCTGAACCGTAGCGCACTTCTCAACGATGGCGGTGAGATCCTTCGCATCGATGTGCGAGTACTTCTCGGCGCCAGAGCTAGCCTCGGTGTGGTATTGGCCGATGGTCTCACGCAGACGGGCGGCGGCACGCGGACGCTCCTCATGCTCGCGCCAGCGCGCAACGATGGGGTCACCGAGCGCCTTGAGCGCGTCGAGGCGCTGAACGTATGCCGACTTGGTCGCATCCTCGCCATCCTCCGAGTACAACCAGTCCTCCTCCTTAGCAAGCTCGGCAAGCAACTTCTCCTTCTCGGCGGGCTGAACGAACGGTGCGTAGCGGTCGTCGAGCTTTCCACGGACGTCGTAGATGTACTCCTCGAGAGCGTTCTTGCGGTCCTCGGTGTCCTGCACAAGCTTATCGCTCTCGTGCATGTTCGCCTCGATCTCGCGGTACTTCTCGAGATAAGACGTGTCGAGGACGCCGCCGTAGCCGGTGACGATCGAGAGAGGGTGCTTCTTGGTGACCTTCTTCTTCTTCGGTGCTGCCGGAGCCTCGCCTTCCGCGGCCGGCGCGGCCTCAACCTCGCGCTCCTCCACGGTCTCGGTGTACGCCTCCTCGAACGAGAGCAGACCATTGTGATTGAGACGCGTCTTGAGCTTGACGTTCACGAAGTCACCCGTCTCGGTCGGCTGGACGCCCTTAACGGTAACCTTGCCGATCCACGGGTTGATGGAACCGGGGAGAAGCGATGGCTCGGCGTACGCAGCCTCGACTTCGAAGGTGTCCTTGCGCGAGAAGGTGAGGATCTTGGTCGACGGGACGTTGTTGCGCTGAGGGAAGACGATGAGTTCGGGCTCGTCGTCGCCATCTCCGGGGTCACGTTGCCACTGGAGCTTAATCGGGTAGTAAGTCGTGTCGATCATGCTGAAGTCCTTAACGCGGAAGACAGGCGAGAGCGTCGCGCAAGTGAAGGTGGCGCCACGAGCGCACGCCTCGTCCTGGTTGAGCGTAGTGGAAAGAACCTTGCCGGGGAAGACGCTCTGGATCTTGGCACGAACGGCCGGGATACGGGTAGAGCCACCGATGAGCTCGATGGCGTCAATCTGCTCGAGCGACAGGCCGGAATCGGTGAGCGCCTTCTGGAGCGGAGCGACGATGCGGTCAAGGACGCCGGCGATGAGACCCTCGTAGTCCTCACGGTTGAGCTTGCTGGATGCGTCGATGTCGTTCATGATGGACTCGACAGAGAGCGGTGCCTCAGCGTTGGCCGACAGGATCTTCTTCAGCTTCTCGGCAGAGGCGGACAAGCGGAACGTTGCCTTCGGGTTGGAGAGAACGTCGATCTTGTACTTCGTCTTGAACTCCTCCGAGAAGTACTGAACGAGCGCGAAGTCAATGTCGCGGCCACCGAGATGCGGGTCGTACGCGGTCGCCTTGATCGCGACTTGACCCTTAGAGAAGGCAGCGACGGATGCGGACAGAGATGAGTGGCCGATATCAATGAAGACAACGTGACGAGCGTTTTCCGGGTCCTCGGGTAAGTCCGACTTGGTAATACCATATCCAAAAGCAACGGCGGTGGTGTCATTCATCAAGCGCAGAGGGTTGAGGTTGGCGATTGCGGCAGCATCAAGGACAGCGCGGCGCTGGACGTCCGTAAACCAGCCGGGGACAGCGATGACGACGTCAGACACAGTGTTCTTGAGCTCGGCTGCTGCAGTATCACGCAGCTTGCCAAGGTAAGCACCGAGAAGCTGCGTTGCAGTGAACCTCTGCTTCTCGCCCTGGTAAGTCACCTACACATATGACCGTCAATATACTATCACAAGTACGAGTACAGGAGAGATTGAGTTACCTCCGCACCGACGCTTCCATCTACATCCACAAGTGTGGCGAGCGTGAACTTCTTCTCGTATTCCTGAATCTCCGAGTCGTTTACCGTGCGCCCCACGAGGCGTTTCAGCGAGCCGACGGTATTGCGGAAGTTTGAGATCTCGCCCGTCTTTGCTGCCTCACCAAGCGTACGTTGCTTGGGGCCGAAAGCAACAAGAGACCTATGGAGGAGTTGTCAGTACTGAGTCTCGATATTCCATGGATCAGCGTAGAACGCGCAAAAGCTTGTGGCGAGATGCATTGATCCCGCCGAAAAAGCGCGGAAGGTCCAAGCATGCCATCAGGCCAATCACTTCCTTCCGCGCAGTATTCGGAGCCTAACAGTCCATACAGACTTATGGAGAGCGTACTCACGGTGTTGCGCGGTTAGAAACCTCATTAGTGATAATATCGATACCCTTGCGACGGGCAACACCGATCTAGAAAACAGTGGTCAGTACAAGTATAGATCGCGCGGATAGAAAAGGACGTACTTTGCTGTGTAAGGTGCCGAGGTCGATACCGACGACAGCCATGACTCAGTGGAAGATCAGATCGTAAGTAAAGAGAGGGTCGGGGTGGGTGGAAGGAGAAAGGCAAGCCGCGAGGCGCGCGTCAGGACGCGTCTTCAAAAATGATCGGACGCGTCGCGTGCTTCCTCCAACTTCGAGAGCCTTCGACTCGCCCTTTGCCCTCATCGCCTCCCAAGGAGGCATGTCCCCAGGACAGTTCATTCCGCGCTAGACGGTGCTCATAGATGCCAGAAAGCTCTATTCCATGGCGGCATAGCCTTAGCCAGACTTCATCTCGATTGACACGTCGATCCCCGAGCAGATCGGTAGTCGGGCCCTCGGTTCAGCTAGAGCGAAATGAGGCTATAGTCATAGTGACACGGAGCCATCCTGTGTTCTCTATGGCCTACAACTTATATGACTGGCGCGACGAGGACGCGTGAGCTAGTATTTGTCGAGTATGTGCAAGCAGCAGAGGCTCAAGGTTGAGGTCGACACGCTCGCGTGAGTTTCAAGGCTGACATAGGAACGCGCTCTCGCGCACCGTCCCTCGTGCATCCAGCCAGCAGGTACCATCTGTCTCAGGACTCAGGAGACAATGAACAGCATAGTGTATTGACTGGTAACGGACCCTCATCCGCACCCTAGGATGAGTGTATCTGTATTTCTCTGGATCAGGAATCTGGTGCTCATGGACGATTGCAGGATGCCGGCAAGCTATGCTGAGTGGCTTTTCGAAGCTAAACATGGGATCCAAGTACGTGATTTCGGATTCATCGCGGAATGCCGGACCCCGTATGGACCTCCCTTGTTCTGCTAGTGAAGGGCACACACTCTTTGATGGTCACGCATGCCCTGTCAGCGCCACTGAGGCGCACAACACTCGTACAACTAATGTCAGTGTCATGAACGCTCCTCGTACTCTGATGCGATCGCAGTATCTTGAAAGCTGTCTCAGCCGTCCTCGAGTTAAGTTGATGGTGTGTGTGGTACGTGCGGCGCGATAGGTTGTATGGTGAACGTCTTCCATTCCGCCACCACAGGCTGCTCCAACACCCGACAAACCCTCGATGATATTACGTATCATATGTACAAGGAGTGAATGGGCATCAACTGTAGATGTACCTCGTAGTCGGTCCAGATGCATCTGAATCGCATATGAGATCTTGCCGATCTACAAATAGTTCGCTTCGATCTTGACGGACAAGTTCCAAGTGCAGTACTACTATGAAGCATCCGAGGATACACACGGAAGTATGCGATCATCCTCTGTGCCGACCCGCCGCGGGTAAGTATCAAGAACACGACAGTCAACCGCAACGTTGAGAGGATAAAATTACCTATCGCTGTAACGTGATCACTACTCGACAAAGACGAGGATATCCACGCTCGTGTAACTGGACTGTTGAGAAGTCGAAGTATTACGAATGACCCTTCGGCGGACCTCGCGTAGAAGATGATGGTTCGTATCGACTTCCAACTTGTAAACGTTGAACGTGCCTGCGCCGCCGACGCACCGCGCGACTCTCGCTGCCGCTTTCGCACGTTGTCTCTTGACCACCACCGCCGCGTACCGCCTCCTTTACATTCATCCTCGCCTCCCATTCTAGCGTCACTCTTGCTCGATCCAATTGAATATATAACTGCAACTCAGTGAATATGGAAAACTTTACGAGTGCATCAGATGCTCTCATGCGCGACGGGCGCAAGGGTGTCAACGCTCTCCACGCACAGCTCAAGGATCAGAAGAAGCAGACGCGCGAGAAGAAGGCGCAATGCGGCAACGCCAGCTGCCAGAAAGAGGAGGAGGTTGGAAAGGCACTGCGTGCGTGCTCACGCTGTCAGTGCGTGAGCTTCCTCCAAATCGGAGCATCATATTTTGTATATCGCCCGGAAAATGCTACTCGCGCTCTCTTGAATTCATGGCATGGGAAACATACGCTAACTGGTTCTCCACCTTAGCTCTATCCGTTATTGCTCTCAAGAGTGTCAAGTCGCTGATTGGAAGAACCATAAGAAGTCGTGCACATCCTTCTCTGACCCACCGTTGTGCCATCTCTTCGACCCGAAACGCAAAATAGCAGGATGTTCTTACGTTGAGCATCCTGTATTTGCTCGCGGAACTCAAGACGGGATGGGCTGCTGGGCGACGCCGCATGGATCCGTCACTGGCGAGTATGTCCACCCGCTGGTACACCCGAGCCTATCACTGACACGTTGCATGTAGGCTGGCCCGGAAACCCGGTAACGCGCTTACGAACCTGCCATCTAAAGGAAACACCTATGATCTCATGCTTCATATGATGCCGGGCATCCCTGGGTCTTGGTTTGACATACGCCTGATGGTGCAGAATCGTACCAAAGGACCTATGCTACTTCTTGGAAGTGAGATCGTCGCGGTCATTAAGGATAGCCACCGGAAGGACTTCCTTGGAGGTATTCGAGACGGTGAAACGCACCTCCCGGCCAAGGAGCTCAACGGGTCAGCTCTTCATGCATTCTGCCTTCCTAAACCTGCAAGCTAAACCTTGCTTCTTAGCACAGCCACTATCGCGCAGCCACCGAGTTATGTCGACATCACCGCACTGAATGGGAAGACAGTCAAGGAGGGTGGCGAGGTTGTACGTCTTCTTTACTCCGAAATGGCCGTGCTATAAGTGTGGTCGCTGATCTAAAGTTGCGGCCTTCTCAGGTGAAGGACAAGCCCCTACGCGACGCCTACTCTACTGCACTTATCGACGGGGATTCGTGCGCAGTCCTGCTTCAACCCGCAGAGCACGCCATACTAGAGGTCCAGTTCCGACTGGGCGGCATCCAGGAGGTTTCTCGCGAATTTCATGCATGGGCCATGCTCGACCATTTCGTCATCCCCTGCCTCCCATATAGCACAACGCTCTCAGGATCCTTCCGTGGCGTATCGCGTCACACGGACAAGGACGTACAAGCGTCACTTGTGAACATGCGCGCGCCAATCATACACAAGGACGTGGATAATTGGTATCATGACTTTGTTACCCGCGGTGAGCGGGCGCACGTAGTAAGCCACTTCGGAGAAGCCCGCGCGAACATGCTGGCCTCAGGTGGAGACATGCAGGCGCAGATGATGCAGATGCTTATGGGTATGGCTATGAACAAGACTTGAGTGATGCTGTGCTGGCGCTTCGGGCTTGAATGGTTTGTATCATCCTATCGCTGGCAACCTGCGTGCCTGTAGTCATTTTATGTACTCTGATTCCCATGAGAACTGCCATTTGGAAACACAAGAACTACTTGCGCTAACGCCTATGTGACGGGTGACCTAGGAGAGCACAGCATTGCAGTGCATGCGGGCGTACCATACAAGAACGCGGTACCAACGAGTTTACAGCAGGTTCGCGCGAGGACGTACCCTGAACCCGCGTTCTCTCATCATCCCAATCTCATGTCTATCCCACTTACTGTCATGGATAACCATACACCGACGCGAGACAAGCTTTTCCCAACCACGCCTCCCCACGGCAATAGGCGCTACAGCGATAAGCTGGCTCCGTACGTTCGTTGCATTGCTGTACATTTGCTCACTTAATTGACCGTAGTCAAGTCCGGATTCACCACGTGTGACCGATATTAGCGCAGCAGCGCATCTCTCGGCTCGTCACTCGGCGTATGCACATCAAAAAAGTCTCCCACCATCCTGAACCTTACCGGCAGATAGTCCTGCTTATACCGAAACCGACAATTGGGCGGGTTATACGCATCCGGAGGGAAAGATATATCACGCCCGAGGAATGAGCCCACGTATTGTCACGGAGGTCGACGTCAAGAGCGACGCCATTTTAAGGATGGTGAATGCTTACGTCGGACTGATCTTCGGATGGGCTTCGGAACTAGAGCTCGAGCTCGGTTCCTCCATTGAACTGTTCGTCGAGCCTTTGGTCGCCTCAGGCGCCTGTGGTTATTATCTCGTGGATCATGGAAGTCGCGTGATCTTTTGGTTGCAAGATTGCAGCGTATACGATCTTAAGCTGCCTGATGCAAGCTCTCCTCAAAATTTGAGTACGCACACAATCGCGAACCTCCCGTAAACGGAAGCTAATAACCTGTACAGAACTTGTGTTAGAAGAAAACTATTGGATTCACGTTGAACTATTCAGCATGCACATAACCGAGCTGCCAGGAGCGTTAGACGAGCTGATAGCTGTCTATCTTCACGGTCGTGCAGACCTGGCGACTTCGACAACCTCGACCTTTCCGTACTCAACGAAGACAGCAGACGACCATCTGGACGTCCTCATGCGGTGCCGTTGTGCGCTTCACTCTCGCGTTGCAAACTGCTCACATCTGATTGTCTCCGCAGCCATGCCCACCAATCCAATGACATTCACTATCATCGCTCGTCTCTGGTCCGTCATAGCAAACGTTCGATACAGAAACCTCTACGGCGAGGAATACAGCCGCTTGGATAGGACAATCTGGATCTACGACGATCAGCCGAAACAACCCAGACTCGGCCTACGTTATCTTTCCGTGTTCATGTTTGGTCTTCCGAACGCGATCCGAAAGGAGTTGGACGAGCAGGTCGTGGATGGAATCATGATCGCCTGCGTCTGGTCAACATTTATAGAACGTCGGATTGTCGAGTGGCAAACGACGATGAACTGGACTTTCGCCCTCATCATGTACGTCCCGCGCGTGCGCTCACGTTCCTGTATGCTTACGACCCTACAGTTGCAGCGGTATATCAGTCACAGTGTCCCCAGTTCCGGTGTTGCCACATATATCATTCGCCTTGACGACAGCAGGGCTGCTCTCGTCAACCCTGCTGCAGCACCGTTTCAAGAGTCTTGCTGGTACCGATGCTGTAGATGATGCCGTGAGACTCGATACCAATCCTCGTTGAACATTACTGATACTTCATCACACCTAGTGTGCCTTTATGCGCGAGCAGAAGGGACAAACGATGATATTGGCCATCGTCTTCAGCTTCCCACGCGCGGCTTTGATTTGGGGCCTGGTGCTCCTCGCTTCCCAGGCGATCTTCGTTGTCTTTCGCAGGGTCGCGCTCTCGGCTGGGATCATTATATGCATGCTTTTATTTTCGATCGCCTTGTGCACTGGATGGTGTCTCTACCCTTCGTACCGTCTGACGTGCTTCACCCCGAACTTCACTCTCCCGGGCCTTCCCTATGGCTTCTTGTCACAGTGGTCGCGCCGCGTCGAGAGAATACGGGATGCGGAGCATCAGGATTGACAGAGAAGGATATTGTTGCCTATTTGTATACGCAGCGGCTGGCATGTTCCCCGTATGATTGGGGTTGCGCTCTGTCTCGATGTCAAGCTTTTCTAGATCGGACGTGACTCCATCTGGCGAGGATGTGTGAGACCGCTGCACAAACCTGGAGATCTGTCTGATGTCCAACATATGTATCCTCGCTATCGGTTCCCATATCTTTCGTTTGACTGTAACACAGGAGAAACCCTGAACAGTATTCCCAGTGTCCCTGATCGCTTTGCAATATGTAGCCACAATACTCCTGTAATCTTGATGAGCCATGTTTGAGGAACCTTGCGCGAGTACTACTTTCATGTTGTATAGTCATCGCACTCCTGGAGTATCCGAGAGACAGTGAACGTAAACAATGTTGAGGCAGTGGCCAAAGAGATAGATTGAACCAAAGATTCGCGCACTTTAGCTCGGCAAACCCGGACCGGCGGCGACGCGGCGTGTCGCGTTACGCGCAGGCGCGTCGCGACGACTCGCGAGAACGCGACCTGCGTGTTGCGCCGAAACCACCACCATCACCTCCGGCCACATGTACATGTTGTATCGGTCAATTTGACAGAAGCTTTTTTTTTGCAATCCTCTGGATACGTTTCAGTCGCGTATGAATCCGTGTTTGAGAGTACCCGGCAATTCTGGCCCAACCGGAACGCGGTCTCTCCCGGGTTGCTTTGCCTCATGCACGGAGACTGGAGCGCGTGCGGGGAGCGGGAAGTGCATGAGCTCGGGAAATGTACCGCATACGGATCTCGTACATTGCACGCGCTATCGTGGCGCCATGCTGTTGCGTAACTTTGCAGTGGTTAGTGGTTCGTCTGCTTAGCCCGTGGACGTCTCTGATCTCGGGATATTTGTACAGGATATCATTCACGTACGCATATGCTCTGCAACTGGCGCCCTCCATGCTTGATAGAAGCTATATCATAGTCGGATCCGTGTCATGATTCAGCCATACGAAGGCCACAACCACCCGCTACACACATGGTGTCCCGTGGTGTCGAGGCGCAGAAACACCTGATGTAGATGCAGTTGCGATTGCACTGGGAAAGAATGGAGCTGGGATGCACGACAGAGTTGCTCACAATTTGCGTGGCCGGATGCAGATGGATCTGCCCGGGCCATTGTCTTCAAGCCCGGGTAATACGGCGTTGAACCTTGTTCTCGGCAGACAATTTCTTTTGTTTCCAATTCGACGCGATGCTTCTCGAAGCCAACAAGGGTGGCACTTGGACAAATAAGCAGTGCGGTGGTTCTCGATTGAGTGGCTAACAGCGCGCGGCTGTGCGAAGCTGAAGCATAAAGGCCGCTACCCCCACCACGTAACCTCCCAGCTCTACCCATCCCCTCCCCATGTCTTCTGAGAAAGTCCCCACCCATGATGATAGTGTAGTCGACCGCAAGAGTCCGTGTACGGAGCTGCTATATGCCACCATCCCCAACCGGACTACGCGGTATGATGAGCAGAGTCCACCGTGAGTGTCGTCCTCAACCTCAACTTCTCGGTGGCTCATCGCTGTTCTTCCAGGCATGAATCCCCTCGCGGGTTCTCCCTCAAAGTTGCGGAACACCTTTTCACCAATATGGCAACGTGCGTGCGATGTAATCCTGCGCACCATGCGTGTTGACTGATGACATGTCCCGCAGCCCCGCATACAGCGCTGGTGAAGATTGGTCCTTCTTTGTGCACCCGGAAGGCAAAGGCTATTGGATAAAGCTCATTCAGGGCGTCCCCGTCATTTCGGAGCTCAATATGAAAGAGCTTTGCAACAAAGAAGCAGCTCAGATGTGGGCGGCTTTCATATTGAAGCTAGCTGGCGAACGGGATCTTAAGCTGAGCGTGTCTACCGAGCTGTGGATGTCGTTCGAAGTCGACACATGCGTCTGCGACTACTACTTCGCGGACCACAACAGCCGGGCGATCTTTTGGCTTGAGACTGTCGATACGGACGTCGTCGGACTGCCAAGCGCGTACTCGGAACGGCATCTGGGTGAGGCTCTCAGACACGCTCGCGATGCTTCAATGCGCTGACTTCAATATGCTTAGCTTTTGCGCTCGCTTCCAATTACTGGAAGCACGTTGAGATGTTCTGTATGCACCTCGTCGATAACGCGCCGGGGGAGAAGCACTTGATAGAGCTCACCTTCATCATCGTCCATGCACGGGCGGATATGGCCACTTCTGACTCCTCGACGTGGCCTTTCACTGCAGAGGTGACGGACGTGTACCTCGACCTTCTGAGGCGGTGCCGAGGTGCGGAGACAACCTCAAACCTGCGGTGAACAGCGGTTTGACTGATGTCTGTCTTCCTCAGAACTCCCGTACCACCCAGTTATGTACGCCTTCGTTGGGAGGCTGTGGGTCTTCGTCTCCGACTACAGGTTTACCAATTTCCATGGGGAGGAAGTTCCTCGTCTGGATGTCACCAGCAGTGTCCTGGAGCATACGGACGAAGAACCATCCATCCTGTTCCAGCTCATGTCTGCGGTGCTACTCTTTGGACAACCTGAGGCTGTTCGGCGAGAGCTGAGTGTGCAGCTAGTGGATGGACTAGTCGTGGACAGGGTTTGGACGGCATTCATATCCGATAAGATTAAAGAATGGAGGAAGCTCATGCAGTGGACTCTTGTTCTTGTCCTGTGAGTCCAGCATCTTTTTTTGGTCGTTCACAGCGTCCTGATCACACACCATCCCACAGAGCTAGCGCCGCAGCCACCGCAGTGTCTCCTATTCCAATCATCACGTATACCTCGCTCGCAGTGTCGTCTGTATGCCTGTTGCTGTGCGCTCTTCTCCCGCAACGCCTGCAGGGCATTGCAAAGGACATCGACGGAACGGTAAGTAATTCTCCCATCCATTCGCACCCGCTCTGTTCTGACGAGCTTATGATAGTGTGAATTCCTCGCTGGCCAGAATGGCAGGATGGTCCCACTCGCGATCGTCTTCAGCCTCCCGCGTGCGGCCTTCATCTGGTCATTGATCCTCCTCGCAGCCCAGGCAATGATAATCCTGTTCACCTCCGTCCCACTTCCCGCCGGGATTACGATATGCGTCGTGACTGGACTACTCGCGCTATACCTCGCTTGGATCATGTATCCGGTGCAACGCCTCGCCCTGTACCACAAGATCACCGAGTTCAGGCTCCCTAGGCTCTGTTTCTGGCGTCGTACTACGCCCAAGATTCCAGATGTGGAGGCTGGCTTCTGCAACGATCTTGTCCAACTTGATTGATCGACCTGTAGTTCATCTCTGACCATCGCATCTCCAGCTGACTATCGTAGAGACTCGTGCCTAGTTGGAGAGCTGTGCGGTTCCAGTTGGATGCGCGATGGGCACGGTTACCTATGTTTGCGGCGGCGGCCAGCCCTTACTCCATGTATAACCTTACGCATCTCATATTTCACCTGTAGCTTTGGTGCACTACGTATCACATACCGCTTGCAAAGATGTTTATGAAACCATTTAACCCCGTAGTGGTCATAGTATGCTTCTATCTACCCCGTAAGATGAAGTGCAAAACCTCGCCGTTCGCGCATGTGGTCCAGCTGTATGCGCGTAGTCGTCGGACGACTCTGTATGGCGTTTGCTTCGCGCCATGAATCTCACCGGGCTTCGGACTGGAGTCCAAGGTCATGCGGCAGTGTTTGAAGTGGAAGTGATATGTGATAAATGTAGTTCGGGAGGAATGGGAAGGGCTAGTCGTGTAGATGGACAAGGACATGCGTAGTATGGACATGGGAAGATGGACTCGACGGGCGTGTTAGACTTCAAGACGGATACCGTTTGATTTGTATGGTGCACGTACTAGATACGTTCCCCGTAGGTGGGCCTTAGACCGAGTGTCGACGCGTTCCGAAGGTGTATCGTATGTAGTGGATCGGAGATTCGTGGACGAACGTGGGCTCGTCACGCCTCGTCGGTCTGTCCACGCATGCACCGGCCGCGCGACGTATCACTATGTCGATGATCAGTGTAACCCCGGTACCGAATGATGCGGCACGGCGTCAAACCCGCCGCCGTGAAAATGTAGATGTAACCCTAACCCTAAAACAGAACACCTTCCGCGACGCGCGTCGGACCGTCGGCCGTCCGACTTTGGTGGGTTGTGTGCTCTGCCTATATCAATAGGTGGAGTGGCTGAATGTTGCGGGTTCACTGTGTAGCATGATGGAGTTTGAGACTCGAGGGTCTGAAGTGCTATACGACAGCAGATATCTGCGTGGTGAGCTTCGTCGATAGACTCGCGGGGTATGCCACGAGGATGGGGTACTCGTCCACGAGATAGGCGAGCTCGCCATCGCGGTACGACACGTATAACGTATATGGATCCTAGCTAACCTATTAGCACAGACAGTGCTGGCGAGGCATGCTCGTCGAGATACGGCTGAAGAAGCTCAAGAAAGAGCCGACCCTGTGTTGCGGTCGGAATGGTCACTGGCACAACTCCGCAGCACGACCCGCTCGTTATGTCCGCATGCGCAGGAGACGCGTGCGGCTCAGAGGCTTTCAGGCAAGCGGCTAGCGCTGGACTCGACAGGCTCCTAGGACCCTTGCAGTCTGTCGCCACGTCTTCGTTGATCGCGACAAAGATTCAGACTTCAGAAGCAGTCGGTCAAGTCACCGCGGTGTTTACGGCGCAAAATATATTCAGAAGCGCTTGCCCACACGACAAAGGCGGGAGGAGAGAAACCCAATCAGTTCAGCCTGACGACGGCCGCGGGCCATGGCAGTCAGAAGCAGGAGAAAAGGGGCGCAAACGTCCGTTCACGCGCAGTGCGATCAGTTCATCTGGGCCAGATTGCCATAAAAGGCTAGCGTGGAGCGCCTAGACCACCTCTAGCCAGAGGTCATAATCGTCTCTGTGCAACGAACGGTCACGAACTGAGCCGGCCTTCACTCTCCTCCTTCTCTCCACACCTCTAAATAAATGTCGTCGACATCGGCCACGGCGTCCGCGACGTCGTCGGCAGCCTCGGCATCCGCGAGCTCGACCGCGACCATCCAGGTCTCTGGCAATCTCAAAGTGCGTCATGCCAACCCCGCGCTAGGCGCAATTAATATGAATTGGGCTGCTTATACTTGCGATGTAGATTGTCGGGATTATACTGGCCATTGGAAGCGGGGTATTGATTGGGAGCAGTTTTGTATTCAAGAAGAAGGGGTTGTTGCGCTCGCAGGCCGGGCAGGTGGCGGGCGAAGGTGTAGCATATCTCAAGTCGGTGAGTTATCCAATCCAATATATTCTAGGTATCTGCATCTGGTTGCGAATACTCGATTGGCCCATCTCGAATATTTGCAACGTCGAGCTCGACGCGCAGACGCTGTGCTCTCTCGATGTGCGGCGTTGTGGGGCGGGAATAGAGAATCCCATGCGCAGCTTTTTGCCATCAACTATCGCACTTCCAGAACTAGACGTCCCCCTCTCGCGCATTATTTGGATATGGCATTGGCATATCCTTGCCTGAGTCCTACGCCTCGCTGTACGCGTACGCCTCCAGGTTTCGGGGTGTTCGGTCAAGCCTCGGGGCTTGATCCATCCTCCGACGGCTACGTTCGGGCTATGCGCAGAGCGCGCAGGGCAGCGTTGTTGGTGGCGATACATGGGCCTATACCCGAACTTGACCACGACTCGTCTTCATAATCTTCTCGCCGTCGGAGTGCGGAAAGTTGGCCGGGCCGTGCTGACCATCCGTTCATTATTATAGCCATTATGGTGGTTGGGCATGATCAGTACGTCTTCGGTCAACTGTCCATGACCCACGAACACCGACTGACCGAGCGCCTCCGCAGTGATGATCCTAGGCGAACTATGTAATTTTGGCGCGTACGCCTTCGTAGAGGCTATCGTTGTGGTACGTGCATCAGCGCTGTTATACATGTTTTGAATGGAACTGATGGGAGTGGTGGTTGTAGACGCCTTTAGGCGCCCTGAGCGTCGTCATCTCTGCGATGTTGTCATCAATATTCTTGAAGGAGAAGTTGACGTTCTTTGGATGGTTGGGATGCGGCCTGTCAATCGTGAGAGTCTCGTCGATCCTGTTGAGTCGCAGGCGCTGAGACAAATCCCAGTTGGGCTCGGTGATTATCGCATTAAACGGTACGTTCTCTATCGCCCCGCATTGCCCGTTCCCGCCGCTGATGCGCCACCGCAGGACCGTCAGAAACAACACCTGGGAAGATTGACGAGTTTAGATCACTCTTCATCGCACCAGGATTCCTCGCCTGGATCGGAGTTCTCATCACGGCCTCTTTGATCATCGCGATATACTTCGGTCCCAGGTGCGTCGCGTCCTTCCCTTTTCTCAATGGTGATGCTGACCAGTACCTGTAGATATGGCGACAAGAGCATGTTCTGGTACATCCTGGTTTGCTCTATGATTGGCGGTATCAGTGTCAGCGTGACGACCGGTTTGGGCGCCGCGATCGTGGAGACGGCGTACGGCGACAACCAGTTCACGCACTGGTTCATCTACTTCCTACTCGTCTTCGTCGTCGTCACGCTATTAACAGAAGTATTCTATCTCAACAAGGTACACCTCGCCGCATGCTACTCATGTGGTGCCCCAAAGTTGACGGTTTCACAGGCATTGGCATGTTACAACACGGCTATGGTCACGCCGACATACTACGTTATATGTGCGTCCTGCCTTCCGGCGAAGTTGTCTCACGACTGACGGGTCTCTAGTTACATTCTTCTCCATGATGTCGACCATCATCCTCTACAAAGGTCTCTCCGCGCCCGCCTCCCAAATCATCACGCTAGTAATGGGCTTCCTCGTAATCTGCTTCGGCATCACCATCCTCCAAATGTCCAAGGTCGACCCCGAAGAACTCGGCAACAAGCTCGACAGGCGCTCGACCATGCTCCTCCAAGCAGCCCGTCAACAGACGGAGACGCTAGACGAGAAGAACCCGCTCGGCGCAGAGGAACCGGGTATAGACGCTTTGCGCGGCTCGTTTGGCACGTTCGGGTCCATCATCCGTGCGCGCTCCGCGAGGAGAATGAGCCAGTCGAGCTACGCATCCGGAGATGGACCTCGGCGCGGTACCAGCTCGGGCTTCAAACCCGGTCTCCCAGCGCACCCGCGCGACAACCTCGCAGGCATGCAACGCCACCAACTCTTCGATAACCCAGTACCGCGCTTCGACCGGCGCGAGTCCGACTCCATCTCAATGCAATCCCAACCCAGCGCGAGGAAACAGACCATCAAGTTCGATAACGAGGATATCGTTCATCAATATCATCGGGGCGCTGGACCGGACGGGAGCGCGATACACGAGCACCGGCCGGCGGCTGGTGCCGTCTCGTCACCGTTATCCCAGATCCCGAGCTTACCGAGCTTGAACGAGTCGCTCGGGACTGTGTCTATGGGCACTGTCAGCACGAACGATAGCTCGCGGACAACGGCGGGCGGGAACTCGGCCGCGTCTATGCAATCTGCATCGACGTACTCCGGATTGCCACCCGCAAGCTACGCCGACGCCGAAGCCTACGGCCTGCGCAGTGCACCTGTTATGGGATCAAGTCCTCCAGAACAATACACGGACCCGTTCGCCGCGTCGCCTTCGACGGCCACCATCGGCTCGTTTGATGCGGAAGCACAACGGATACGGGGTGGCGGAAGGCATAATAGGGAGAGCAGCAGGCATAGCGGGCGCTCGAATAGGAGTTACCCGAGGAGTCATGATAAGGCTGAGGATGCGGAGGAGAGCATGAGGTTGTTCGACCAGAGCCAGAGCCAGAGTGATGAGGAGGATGTGGATCATGAGGGGCCGCCGCCGGGGAGCGTACGACTTGTACAGAACAGGCCGCCGAAGGGGAATTACTTGTGAGCGTGCGCCGTGTGCGCCGTTACACGCTCGTTTGCTGTGCTTTGATCTGCCTCTGCGTTGTGTTGAGTGGATGGACAGAATCTGGATACTTGTTTACGACGCTATATACGACCCTTATCTATATATCCTTCTATATTCGCCCTTCGTCTTGCCGTGTTGTTTTCATACATACACCCCTCCGCACCCCCGTCATCTGCCGCTGCTGTCCTATTACTCCCTCCTCCCTGGATCGCATGTTGCTTCTTCTTGCCCTTGGATTGTGCCATGGTAGTACATATACACTGGACGCTCTCTTGTCTCGCTTCGTGTTTTGCTCGTGTACAACGTTCCCGGTGAATATTATTGTCTCGAAGCTCGTTCAATAGTGTTCGGACCGGGACTGCAGGCGGAACTTCTGACTAAGCGTATGTCTCGACTGACAGATACTGTAGTAGGCTGGATCCCACTGCCAACCCACTACGGTCCGAACCTTCAAGGCGACACACGTTTGGCTAATAGCATGGACTATCGAGTGCGTGTAGGTTTGCCTCGATTGTCTAGCGTAGTGAACCAGGGCGAGCTTCACCGAGCAAGGGTGAGGCAGTAGTGAGAATCACGCGCAGAGCTAAATAGCAATCCGCATGGTATTTGAGAGGGAATAAGGTACAGTACATCATGAGACGGAGAGGTACATTTTCGAAGCAGGGCAGCTGTTACTGGTTATAGATATATTTCAGGGTTGATGCCCATTCGCACAGATTGGTTTGAAGTCCTACATAGAGTCAATAGCTACAAGACGAGATAGATTCACATATGATGAACAGAAACGAGTCTAGTTGAGCGCAAACATCAAGGTGTTGTCCCAGGCAATGGATATCCCCGCTGATACAAAGGCGTTTGCACATTGCCACCTGACCCTGCGCATACAGCGCTAGAGACAGTCGTGACCCATGTACAAAAACAAAGCGGCAGCGTGGGTACTCATCAACCGGGCTACACCACTTGATGAAAGGTCCTAGGATGGCGATGAGTCGTGGGATCCGATGGCCCAGATCGACCGAAGGGCCCTAAAGTCGCCCATACCGCCCCTGCAATGCATAAGAGACCCACCGACAAGGGCAGGCTCAGGTAAAGCGGGACGGATCGGTAGAAGGCCAGGGCGCATTGTACGGCGAAGAGGACTACGGTCCAGATGAAGATGGCACGCGGCAGGCTCAGAACGATGGCGAGCGCAGCGATCTTCCTCGGGGTAAGCGCCTGGAAGAATGCGCGCTGGAGATTGATCAGTCTGAGTGATCAATCGATAGGGCCAGGCCAATAGTGCTTACTGTGTGACGGTAATTCTTCGGGGAGTCCGAGTCGAAACGTGCTTGAAGGAGGACGGAGAGCAAAAGACCCGCGAAACTGAGCAGCAGGCTCACGTACGTGAGTGTCGTGAAGGGGGGCAGGCCAAGGGCTGCTAGGGATCCAGGGCTGCTGAAAATCAGTCATAGTAAAGGCGTATATGGGTCTCTATCTGGCTTACAGGTTTACGATTCCGAGAGCGCCTTGCGTGAACAGCTCTTTCTTCGTTGCTGGGTTGATGATGGCTTCGAGCAGGGTCTTGTTGATCAATGCACCGCTCCGGTAGAGGCATATGAGACGCAAGCTTTTGTCCTTCGGAAGACCAAATAAGACGAAGGAAACCAGACAGAACATGACAGACACAGCATCCCGGCTGTGCGTGTGCCCTTCTCCAGAGCGTGTGACCAAGACGTGCGCGCAGTCGTGGCCCAAGTACGTGAGCTTTGCACGGATTGTTGAGCCCCATAGACTTGCAACCAGGGCGAAGGTGGTCGGGTTGGACAACAGAGCTGCATCGGTGTTAAGCCCAGCAGGTAAGGAAGTAGGCATCGCCACGTACAGCGACAGAAGGCTAGAGCTTCCAGGCGAGTCTTCATCTCTTCTGGAGAGAAGTAGAACACCAGTTTCGAAGGCGTTGCGAGTTCGGCACGGCTTTCCCAGTGGATGAGGAAGAGCTCGTCGAGAGCGTCGCCCAGCGAGGGCAAATGCAAGCTAAACATCTCGACATGCTTCCAGTAGTTGTCTTCCAGTATAAGTTCTAGTGACAAAGAATCAGCACTGAGTAGTATATAGGGATATCTAGATGTAATACTCACTGAGATGCATGCGTTTGCAGACAGAGGATAGTCCCAATAAAGCCAAGGGGTCACCGTCAAGCCAGAACAGCGTGCGCCCCGTGTGATCAGCAAAATAATACCTACAAACGTCGTGGTCGTCAACTTCAATAAAGAGTTCGATTCGCGGCCCAAAAGTGAGGTCGAGCTCTTTCGCGCGAGCTAGAATGACGCCGGCATACGCATCAACATACTGAGCCGTCGCCGAGTCCTTCATATCGGCATCTGTGATCGTACGGGGACGTTCGCCTTGCGTGTAGTATACGTGACCATCCGCGTCCGCGTAGCCTTGCCATTCACGTCTGTCCACGAGAACATGACTGCGAGATTGAGATGCAATGATCAGCCTGAGCACGCTGGTGTGGTGAAGCGTAGACGGATAGTACCTGAGCATAGCGATCGTTGGCGATTGTGGCATGTGGGGGCCGCTGCGAGTTCGGGAATCATCAACGCTATATGTTGACCTCAGTATCGATGTTGGACAACTCTTGACAAGCTGGTGTGCGCACGAAGTAGGTGATCTCGGCCCGCAACGCGTTAATTTCCATGGTGTGGTGGTCGCGATCTCGCTGTACTTGGGGTTATTCCCCAAGGGTAAGGAAGATGACATCGAAGTGGGACCTAGGAGGTCCGAATAAGGGGCACGGAATGAAGCGTTATGTACTTCGTCCGTAAAACTGCAGGCCGTGAGCGCTGACCTTCCGTGAATCGTATTTGCATCTCCTCGAAGCTCACTGACGCGGTGGGCGTTAATCATACCAGGTACTTCCTCAAGGCTGGGCACACAGCCATATGGAGGCCCTCGTCAGAGAAGTGCCATCTCTTATCAGAAGTAGCCAGGCCTCGAATAGGACAGCTGAGACAGTGGTTGTAGGTGGAACGTCAGTAGTTTAACCTTCCAGAGAAACCAGTGTTCAGGTTCCCCCAAACCTTGTTCGGGTGTGTTCCTTCCCTGCGCCTGTAAATCATCAACGTCAGTGGTTTGGCGAAATCTATTACACCATCGCGTATCTGACCTCCAGACAGCTCGCGCAGCGACGATCGAGTGTGAAGCCTGCTGCGTCTGCTTCGCACATTGTCCGATACTTGTCGCTCCAAAGCCAAGTTGCGGCTTTCAGTTTCGAGTACTTGATGATGACTATCTGAGCGAGCGGCCTGGGCTACAGGCCTGACCTATGTAAATGTTTGTCATTAGGATTGACTCCCAGAGCGGAGAATGCTAGCGATGACTTACCGTCTATGTTCAACACATCACGACGGGCTATGCAGGTCGGTACCAGGACGGACCAGCGACGGAGCTAGTGCGGAACAGTCTTGAACAGATACCCATAAAGAGAACCCTACAGCTGACGCCGTGAAGAGACACCATATGAAGCTCATTCTCGCGTTTATCGTATTAACGATAGGCGCTCTCGCGGCCGTAAATGCAGTTCGTGAGTAAAAAGCGACTCTGGCAGAATGCTCTAGTAGCATGGAGCAGGTAAGAATACGGCTCGTCCTGCGCACTCTTGTAGCTCAGTTCAATCCTTTGAGGACCATATAGATGTTTACAGCCCCGAGTGTGAGAGGTACTCTTCAAGGCGCTTGTACTATACGGCGGGCCGGACCGTTACTAGGGTTGGCGTGAGATCACTCGCAATGGGGGAATATTCAACGGTACCGGCTCAGATGGTATAGGATCGACCGAGAGTAGTCGTGTGAGCGACTCGATCATAGTTGGGTCGGGGGCTTCGTAACTTCGCCGCCTCGGGGATAAAAACGCCGACACCCTCCACCGCCATTGACCATATACATTGGGTCTAGAGCCCAGAGCTAGGGCGTGCGCTATATGCCGGACCGAACGCTGTTCTGCACACGCCGTCGTGGGTGCGTCGGTTCGGGGGGCTCGCGCGTTAGAGGTCCATCAAGAACGCGCCATCAGCTAGGGGACGTGAGCAAAGTATATGGTCCTAGGGAGAAGCCTCAGTTGTGGGAGGCTGTGGTTCACAGCAAGGGTGGATCATAACGCGATACATGGGTGGCGTATAGATTCCTGGCTTCGAGCAAGCAATCCCATGGCGGTTCAAGGCGACTGGCAAGGAGCGTTGTCCTCGCGCCGCCCGCATTCGCTGATCGGCCCGGAGTTCCGTTGATCCCATCCCACGCCTGCCAACGACCTCGTTTCAACCTCGTTTGCGCAACAAAGTACTATGCAACGGTAGATCCAAGGCGGATATACAATCAAGTCATATTTGTACTTGTACTACGTGATGTAGCCGAGCATCCGAGCGTCAGCGCCGCACAGAAAGTATCCTAACCCTAACCCGACATCTTAACCGCCACCCGACCGCGAGCTGCAATGACGTCAGCGACTACACGCGATACATATATGAGCGTGCTTACCACTTGAGATCTTGAGACTTGATCACTGAGCGCCCCGTAATCTGAGTCTAAGAAGAGATAATCGATAAGATGCCGCAAAAGTTGGAAGGATCGTGTCACTGCGGCGCCGTCAGATTCACCATCGAGTCGAGCTCGCCTGTGCCATTCGAGAACTGCTACTGCAGGTACCGCCGCCCCTCTCATCATCAAGCCACAGAGGACATCTGCAGCTGAGCACGACTTGCTTCCAGTGTATGCAGAAAGTGCGGAGGCGGCGAAGGCAGCACGATCTACGTCGGCGGTATCGAGAGCACACTCCAAGTCTCCGGCGCCTCGCACATCCAGTACGTCTCGCGCTTGCCATCCTCGCTCCTGCGAGAGCTTATGAGCGAAGGAAGTACCAGGCCGTCCTGAACCGCGGGACGAAAGATGAGGTCCTGGCGAAGGGCGAACGGGCGTTCTGTAGGGAGTGCGCGAGTATGCTTTGGTGGGATAAGAAAGTGTATGATTCGTCTTCGTTGGTTTTGTGTGGGTGGAGTTGAGCTGAGTTGTTGTGGGGTGTAGACCGGGAGAGTTTTATCCGTTTGCGTCGGCGATTGATACGCCGCTCAAGCCAGCGCCCAGGGAGATGGTATGTCCCCACACCCTGATCCTCTTCTTCGCCGGCATAACTGATGAGTACAGGTCCTATGCTTCGTGAAAGACAAACCAGACTGGGTCCGCCTTCCCGAGGGCCCGAAGAAGCTGTTCGAGCGGTATCCGGATGGACCGGGATCGGGATCGTTGGAGGATTGGCATAGGCATAACGGGGAGTGGATCGAGTAGTCGGACGTGAGGGAGGGAAACGGTGTGTGCACCGGGGATCGATGGGGTCTGGTGGTATGCCGAGTCGTGCGGCGTGACTTGGAGAGGTGGTCTTGAGTATTGGCTAGATGTCCTGTGTGCACACGTAGAGGGAAAGAGCATCGTCGTTCAAGAACCGAGGAGTATTCTCGGTGATCAATGACATCCACCTAGTAGTTGCGTCAGGAGGACCAGATTCGTGTAGGATTGCGTCGCTGCCTGCGAGGAGATGCCAATGCAACGGATCATATCCCCGTTACCCGCGCAAGTTCGAAAAGCATGGCCAGGGTCGATACGTCTTGAACGGCAACAACCTGCCCTCGCGGTCGAAGCACCCGTACGCGTATGGGTGTGCTGACAGGGCCTGAGGCGCAATTGTGGCTTGCAGCCAGAAAGGACAGGCCATTTTGAGAACAAGGTCCTCAGCTCTAAGCACCTCATCATCAACTCAAGCTCCGCCAGGCAGTCCTCCGTCGTCGGAGCGCGTCGTCAAGCAACAGCTGTTTGAGGCTGTTGCGTCCTCGCCGAAGCTGTTGGGCTGATCCAGAGTCGTCAAGATGATACCGAGGCGTAGGAGCCATATCGGGAACAAGGCCCACTGACCTGCGGCTTAGTGAGCGCTTGCCAACGGGAGATAGAGTGCGGTGCACGCCACACCTCCACAACAGCAAGTGTAATCGTCAAAGCCGGGCGGCTTGATGGTGGGGGATGATAAGCCGGATTGAGGACAAGGGCATCATAGAGCGCAGTGAGGTGTATGACTGTATGTGGTCGTAGGTGCTAACGTTGGAGGGTGATGCGAGAGTGGGTGAGTGAACTTGCGGTGTCCCGCGCGCTCGTCGTGAGGTCCTCGAACGATGAGAGTCGAAACGAATAACGAGTCGAAGTGACATGTTGCGAGAGCTCGATGCGCGGCGAATTGACGAGGGCACATCAAGCCGACCCCGCTGGTTGTCGGCCACCATATCGAGAACAAGAGCCTCGCCGTGTTGTATGGCAGGAGAAGAGGAGCAGTGCAAGCCTGGCGTTACACCTCCAAGCTCCGCCCCTCCTCCGCCCCTCTCCTCCGATCCCGGCGCGGAGCGTTGCCATACCAATCCTGATCGGACTTGCAGCACGTTATCTGGCAGCCTTAGGCTCATACGCGAAACGTATCGGGAACAAAGGACGCGGCTGACAATTGAAAGTGTCCCGCGCTTCTGGATCGAGCTTCAAGTGTCGATGGGTCCTTGGAGCGTGATGGTAACTTTGCCAGAGAGGCATGTTTCGTGTCGTGTCATGCCGAAGCGGCGAGCAGCGGCATTCGACAGCCAGTGTCGTACGCGGTCTTTGTCGGCGACGTGGAAGCCGCATCCTGCGTACCAACAAAGGTAGACAGTGAGCGCCTCGTCATGATGCCGATAGCTGGAGAGGCGCGCGTACATCGCTCGAAGATGTGAGATGCGAGATGTGAGATTGGCCCATAGGTAGCCGGCGGCGATTCAGCGTCTGTAGCGTTTGACCTCTTGACGTTCTTGATTCGACGTCGGGATCGGTACGTGCCCAACAGCAAACAGCAACGCCGACACCGACAGTGGACTGTCATATGGGCGCTCGCTCAGGTCTGTGTCGGGCTCGCGTGGACAGTTGTCGGCTACAGCGACCGGGCGAGGTGACAGGCGTTCGACGTTGGCGCAGATGCCGCCGACACGCCGCAAAGCACGACGAGGACGTCGGCGATATGAGTAAATGTGCCCGCTGTCAGGCCACAGTTGCCATTGCAAGGATCGGCCAGGACGGCCGTCCCAGTCAAAGCCTAACCCAAAGCTCCAATCCCATATCCAAACCGCAAACTCCAAAGCTTGCAACACCGAACGATTCGATACGAGTAGACAGCGTCAGTTACAGTCAAAGAGCAACAGTACAGCCGTCGCAAGCTCCGTCCCCACACGTAGGGAGGGATATCATGATGGTCTACATTCAAGCACCATCGCGCCCTGTCCTGATCGCGGAACAGCCCCGTCGACAGATTCAGATCCAGAAGGGATCGTACAAAACCGAACTATCGCTACACGGGCGCCCACAACTCCCAAGCGCGTCTTCCTTTCGGCTCCCTCTCCCGGCCCGCGCGGATTATTGAGTTCTTGAGCGCGGAATCGACTTCTTGAGCGCGGAATTGGGTGTTTGCGGCTCAGAGCGGACGGCCATGGCGCGGGCCCCGACCGCGATCTCTACGTCGGCGAATGATCTCGAGCTGTGGATGGCGGGGGACGAGTCTATGCCCGTGCGTGTTTCTTTCACTGTATCGAGGAGGGTATGGGCTGACGGTATATTCGATATCCTTTGAACTCGCTCGACTCGCGTTCCGTCTTATCCTCGGTCCCGCACCCACCCACTCTCCACTCTGGATTGTATCGGATACTGGATTGTACGCTACTGGACCACGTGTAGCCGACACCGCCACCCAAGACGCCGCGGAGCATGGGATTCAGCAAAGGCAGCATGGCGTCCATGTCCACCACATCGACCTCCACATCCTCCACCTCCCGGCGCGCCCAAACCCAAACCCAACAAACCCAACAACAACCGCGCACATCCGAGTCGACGTCCTTGACCAACTCGACCATCGACGACTACTCGTACACCTCGTCCTTCCCGCCCTCGATATCCGTGTCGAACTACTCGCCCGAGTTCAACGGCTCTGGCTCCGGATCGGGGAGCTCGAATACCTTTCTGGGCAGCAGTGAGATGGGGGTTAGGGCGGAGAGGGAGCGGGAGAGGAAGGAGAGCTCGAACGGGAGCGTGCTGAGAAAGGCGCGCTCCGCCGTCGGCCAGCTCGTCCGCCGCTCGAAATCCAAAGCGCGCATCGACGCCGAGTACGCCGCGCACGCATCCAACGCGCCGCCCGTGCCGGACATGCCGCTGCCGTCGTCGTCGACGAGCCCGCCGCACCACACGTCGTCCGCGAGCTCGTCCGGCATCGCCGCGTCCGTCTCGTCCACCTCTTTAATCCCCTCGTTCAAAAAAGACCGCAAGCGCTCGCGCGATCCGGGCCATCCGTCGAGCACGGGCAGCGTGACGGAGGACACGGAGGGCGGGACCAAGTTCGACTTTGATCTTGATTTGGGGAGCATGGACGGGATCGTGGACGCGTCGCGCCTCGGCACCGTGGGCAATCGGAACAGTCTGAACAGTAGGGAGAAGGAGAGGGAGCGCGACGAGGGCGAGATCGTTATTATGCAGGTCGACTCTTACTCTTCTTCGGGGCCTGGGTCCAGTTTGGGCGGCGGAATTGGAGGCGGGATTGGAGGGGGAGGAGGGATGGGCGGGATGCCGAGCTTCAGCGATCCGTGGCCGCAGCCCTCGCACGCCCATTCCCAGATCTTCAACTCGCCGCACTCCTCGCGCGAGTCCAAGCGCCGGCGGCACGGCGCGCACGGCGACCGCGAGCGCGGCAACACCGCGTCGTCGACCAACACGCGGCTCACTACCGCTTCTTCGGGGCGCCTTACGACGGCGAGCAGTCATCATGGCGAGCTCGCGGGCCCGGCGGTATCGGTGCACCAGCCCGCGCGGCTGCCCGACGCGTTGTTGGCGGGGCCGCAGGACGCGATGGGGTGGAAAGCGCCGGACTCGTGGGTCACGAACGGCGACGAGCGCGCGGAGGCCGAGTCGGGCTCGGAGGACGAGTTTGTCGTCGGTTCTTCGCTTTACACCACCAATTCAAATACAAATGGGAATGGGAGCGTGCTGGGGAGTCCGACTGCGCACGAGGGAGGAGGGGGAGGTGCTAATGGGAGGAGTAGGAGGCCGGGGAGCGCGGGCGGCGAGGGCAGTAGGGGCAAGCGGAAGAGTAAGGCGGCGGGCATGGCGTATAAGCTGAAGGTCCATATCGGGAGCAGCAGTAATGACTTTAGGATATTGAGTATGGGGCTGGCTACGCCCGTACGTCCTCTCTCTTTCCCTCTCTCCTTCCCCTCCTCTCTCCCTCTCTCCCTCTTCCCCTCTTTCATTCTTACTTGATCCACTGTGGGCGGCTGGCTGATATTCGACACAGACCCACTCCGTATGCCGCTTCCTCGCGCGCGAGCTCCTAGGCCGGCCGGACGACAACTACAAGCTCTACCTCAAAGAGCGCGGCAGGGAGCGCATACTGGGCGATAAGGAGCGCCCGGCGGATATTGTCAGGCGCAGGCTGGAGCAGGTGCGGTTTCTCTCTCCGCTGGTTCTCATTACATGGATATTGGTGGCCTCTCCTTACATGGGTGTTGGTTTACCGCTTTCGGTGCGGGCGCGGGCGGGCGGCGCTTGGCTGCCGGCGGCGCGCTTGAGCGCCACGCGCGCGGCGCCGCTTTTTAGGCGCTCGACGCCGCCGGCCGCAGTCTGTAGACGCCCTCCCCACTCTCAAACCTTCGCGCGCATCCCTCCTCACCTCACTCGTTGCTAAGCGCTCATGTACCATGAATACTGATTTGATTGGCTTGTACAGGCCGGATACACGCCCGCGGACGGACTCGAGACCCTCGGCGGCGAGAGCCTGAGCTTTTTGCTCAAGTTCGTGTATAAGTCGAATGTGTTGGGCGCTACGGTGCGTTCCTCTTTCACTCACTCTCCCATCCTCCCTGTTTCCTCTCTCCCTCTGCACCCTTCCCTTGCGTTCTCTCCCCCTCGCCTTGCGATACAGCAAATGATATAGATACTGACGACGTACTACAGGAAGACGACACGAAGACGCTCTCGTCCTACACGCATGTAGACCTGACCAACAAGGGCCTCCGCACGATCCCCATCGCGCTCTATGCGCGCGCGCACGAGATTGAGACGTTGGATCTGGGCCGCAATCCGATGCTCGGTGCGTCTCTTCCCCTCACCACGCCCTCCTCCCTCCTCCACCCACCAGCTGCATGCTGACACAACCACACAGAGATCCCGCGCGACTTCATCAAAGACTGCACAAACCTGCGCTCGCTCGTGCTCTCCAACATGGCCATCAAACGCGTCCCAGGCTCCGTCCGGCTCCTCGAACCGCTCTACACGCTCGACATCAGCTGCAACCGCATCGCCGACCTCGTCGACGCGGGACTGGACCATCTCAAGAGCCTCAACCGGTTGTACGGTGCGTCGTCGTACCATGTTGTTGGGTTGAGATTGGAGAGTGGGAGGTTGATGTGGGTGTGCTTGTAGCGCAGAACAACCGGATGGACGCGCTGCCGTGGTACTTCCCGCGCCTCAAGGCGCTCACGAGGCTGAATATATCGAATAATAAGTTTCGCGCGCTGCCGAGTGTTGTGTGCGAACTTACCGGGTGCGTACTGCTCTCTATCTATATCGTGTTGGGTGGGGGAGCTGATGGTGTGTGAGTGTAGGTTGACACATCTCGATGTATCGTTCAATATGCTCGAGGAGCTGCCGGGCGATATATGCGCGTTGGTGAAGCTCGAGGAGTTGATCATGGTCGGCAACCGGTGCGCCCTCGCTCTTCTACATGATATACGAAATGTGGCTGATGCAGGAAACAGCGTCTCCTCCTTCCCCCCCGCGATCTACCAACTCACCTCCCTCCGCATCCTCGACTGCCGGCGCAACCTCATAACCGACATCGGCCCCGTCTCAATGCTGCCCGCGCTCGAGCGGCTCTCCGTGAACCACAACGCGCTGCAGTCCGTCTCGCTCACCTCGGGCCGCTTCATGCGCGAGATCGATCTGGGCTCGAACGACATCACTTCGATCTCATTGTTACAAGGCCCGATCGGCTCGCCGCCCACGAGCCTCACGACGCTCGACCTCGCGCACGCGAAGCTCTCTTCGCTCGACGGCTTGGACTTCGGGTGGATGCCCGGCCTGCAGATCGTGCGCGTCGACGGGAACGGGTTCCGCGCGCTCCCCCCGTCCATATCCACCCTCTCGCACCTCAAAGAGCTGAGTGCGGCGGACAACAATCTTGAAGATTTGCCTGTGGGCATCGGCGGGCTGCAGTGCCTGGAGGTGCTGGATGTGCGCTCGAATTGTCTGCAGGAGGTCCCGGCGGAGATTTGGAGGTGTGGGAGGCTGAGGAGGGTGAATATGACGAGTAATGTGATTGCTGTTTGGCACCCTCCCCCTCCACCACCGACTACGACCAGTACGACGACAACAGCAACAACGGCGGGGACGGAGGTGAAGGAGGAGGAGGATCTGAGGAAGGGGAGTATTGGGAGTGTGGCGAGTACGGCGAGTACGGCAAGCACGTCGACTGTTACGCCGCCGTCGACGTATATTGGGAGCATGACTACGCTTGGGCAGTCGGCTTCTGTGCATGGGGTCCTCGAGGTGCGCATCCCTTCCCGTTTCATTCGCCGCATGTGCTGATACATCGTTATAGGAGAAAGTGCCCGAAATCGTCCCCGACCGACCGCTTCCTCCCCTCGTGCACTCCCTCACCAACCTCTTCCTCGGCGAAAACGCCCTGAATGACGAAGCCCTCGCGCCCCTCATGATGCTGCGCAACCTGCGCGTCCTGAACCTCTCCTTCAACGAGATCCAGACGCTGCCCGCGAACCTCTTCACGGCCCTGCACCGCGTCTCGCACCTCTACGTCTCCGGCAACCGCCTCGCCTCCCTGCCCACGGAGGGTCTGGGCAGCTCCGCGACGAAGGCGGCGATCCAGAACGCGACGGGCCAGGGCGTGCAGCTCAAGGTTCTGTTTTTGAACGGGAATAGGCTGCAGACGCTGCCGCAGGAGCTCGGGAAGGTTACGACGCTGGAGAGCTTGGATGTGGGGAGCAATGAGCTGAGGTATAATATTAATAATTGGGAGTTTGATTGGAATTGGTGCGTATCCCCCCTCATATCAGTATCATCGATAGATACTGACAAGTTGGATGTGTACAGGAACTTCAACCAGAACCTGCGATACCTCAACTTGTCCGGCAACAAGCGCCTCGAGATCAAACCGGACGCCTCGCGCAAAACGCAGACCAACACCCAGCTCGAGCTCGCCGGCTTCGCCAATCTGCCGCACTTGAGAGTGTTGGGTCTCATGGACGTCACGACTACGTTCACGTCTCTGAACCAGATCCCCGACGACACCGAAGAGCGCCGCGTGCGCACGTCCCTCTCCGCATTCGGCGCGTTCGTCTACGGCATCGCGGACAACCTCGGCGCTGCGTCTTTCGGCCACACGCAAGACCCCTTCTCGAGCTCACTAAGAGAAGCCGCGAGCGCGCGTTCCCTATCGGCGCGCTACAAGCGCGATGCGCTGCCCCTCCGCGCGGACCCCTCGTCCTCGCCCTCGTCCTCGCGCCTCCCCACCGCGTCCGACATGCAGCGCTACGACCCGCAACGCACGCCCCCCGCGCCCGAGCTCGACCCCGCGGACGAGATCTCGGTGCGCATGTTCGACCTCGTGATCCCGCGCTTCCGCAACCGGCCCGACGAGGCGCTCTTCGCGATGTTCGGCCGCGCGCGCGCGCCGCCCGCGAACGCCAAGATCGCGAAGTTCCTGCACGACAATCTCGCAAGGGAACTGGCGAGCGAGCTCGGCGGCGTGCATAGCGCGCGCGGGGAGGGCCCGCCCGACGCGCTGCGGCGCGCGTTTTTGAAGCTCAATTGGCTCGCGCATGATCATCTGTTTGCCGCGGGGCGGAAGATGAGCGCGCAGAGCGGCGGGTACGGGTACGGGAGCGCGCCGATCAACGCCAAAGACGCACAAGCTCTGGGTGCGAGCGGCGTCGTGCTGTACGTCGCGGGGCGCATGCTGTACGTCGCGAATGCCGGCGCGGCGCTGGCGGTCGTCAGTCGGCGCGGGCACGCGGAGCCGGTCAGCACGAAGCACGATCCGTTTATTCGGGCGGAGACGGACCGGATCAGGCAGGCGGAGGGCTGGGTCTCGCCGAAGGGGCTCGTGAACGACGACGCGCCCGTGTCGCGCAGCTTCGGGTACTACCACCTCGTGCCGGTCGTCAACGCGCGCCCGGACGTCGCGGCGTACGAGCTCACGGACCTCGACGAGTTCGTCATCATCGCGAACGAGGGGCTCTGGGACTTTATCTCGCCGCAGACTGCGGTCGACATTGCGCGGACGGAGCGCGCGGACCCGGGATTGGCGGCGCAGAAGTTGAGGGATTTGGCGATTAGCTATGGCGCGGAGGGCACGACTATGATTATGGTTATCGCCGTGGACCGCGGCGCGCAG
Source organism: Peniophora sp. CBMAI 1063 (assembly GCA_900536885.1). Lineage (NCBI taxonomy): Eukaryota > Fungi > Basidiomycota > Agaricomycetes > Russulales > Peniophoraceae > Peniophora > Peniophora sp. CBMAI 1063. The sequence continues at coordinate 10,848 of UWZB01000825.1, read as the reverse complement.
AAGAGGCGCGATATCGAGAGCGCGTCGTCGTATCAGATCAATAGGCCGCGCCGACACGATCCCAGGACCGATCGGCTGCCGAGCGAGCCCGCCGCGCCCATCGGACATCTCGCGCTCGTGTTCACCGATATCCGGAACAGCACGGTCCTGTGGGATACGAACGCGGGGATGCCGACTGCGATACGGATGCACCATTCGCTGTTGAGGCGCGAGCTGCGGGTGTGTGGCGGGTACGAGGTCAAGACGGAGGGAGACGCGTTCATGGTGGCGTTCACGCATGTCGGCGCGGCGCTCTTGTGGTGCTTGACGGTGCAGGCGCGGTTGTTGGAGGAGCAGTGGCCGTTGGAGATTTTGGAGAGTACGGAGGGGAAGGAGAGGCACGGGCCGACGGGCGAGCTGCTCGCGCGCGGGCTGAGCGTGCGCATGGGTATTCATTGCGGGAGCCCGGTGTGCGAGAAGGACGTGACGACGCAGCGGATGGACTATTATGGTCCTATGGTCAACCGCGCGGCGCGCGTTATGGGCTCGGCGGCGGGCGGGCAGATCATGCTCACTGCTGATGTCGTGCGCGAGCTGCAGGAGGGCGGATGGGAGCGGAACGACGAGGTCGCGGTCTTTGATCCGCAGTTCGTACCCGTCGGCGAGGTCAAGCTCAAGGGCCTGGAAATGCCCGAGATGCTCACGCTCGTGTATCCGCACAAGCTGCTCGGTCGCCAGGATCTCGTACTGGAGGAGCTCGAAGCTCCGCCACCCAATCCCGAGCCTGAAGAGAGCGCTGAACCGGCTGCGCCTGAGCAGGCAGACGACGACGACAGCCCGTTCCCGGAGATATGCACGGCGGAGAATATTCGGGACCTGGCGTCTCTTGTCGTTCGGCTCCAGGCGCTTGCCGGAGGGCGCGTCTACAGGCCGACGCCGCCTCGGAAAGGCAGTACGCACTCGGCCAACACCCTCCTCGATGTACCTGCACCCACCGCATCTTTCCTGTCCTTCGCATCGTCTTCGACGTCCACCGCCAGCCTCAACCCATCGCTCAACATCGACCCCGGTCTCATCCTCCCGCCCATCCCTGAGCGCATCAGTGATGCGGATCTCGAGCCTGTGCTCGAGTTGATGCTGATGACCATCGAGAACGCCGTACGGTCTATCACCGAGCGCTTCGTGCTGCCGAAGATAGACACTCTCCTCAAAGCTCTCCTCGACGGACGGATCGGGCAGAACGACCTGGATGGATTTCTCGCTTCGTTCGGGGTCAGCGACGATGCCCAACCCCAATAACACTTGTCGTCTCTGTCAGTGCCAGTTCTTGTGTTCTTGCTCATGTTGTTATCGTTCCATGTTGTCTGTGATATTTTTACGCTCTTAGTTCTCCGCCGGTCGTCTGCGCCTTGGTCGGCTCTCGCTCCACTCTCTTGCTGTTTTACTGGACCATCGTATGCTTGTCGGGCCGCACTGTAGATCTGATACCTCCCTGCCGTGTTCGCTGTGTTTATACGTTTACTGGATTTGTAGGTGTGGGGTTCTTTTACTTTATTCGCGTTCGCCTGTATATGAGATACCTTATGCGCATCACACGTCGCGGGCGTATGGCTCGCTGGATGAATATATATAGCATTTTGCTGCGCACATAGGCTATCAAGTGTATGGGGTATGCGGCTGCCATAGAGTCATACTTTACTCATGAGCCACAGCGGCTCCGGTGCCTCAGGATGAGAGATAAGACTTGTCATCCGGATAACTCAATACTCCGGAAATTCCCTTCCTTCCTCCAATCGCGGCCCTTCCAGATCTCTATCCATATGCTATTCCGAGTCATAGGATCACTACGTTTGTCAGCCTATCAAGATTTACTATCGACCGATAACGTCGGTCTGAGCGCTGGCAAGGCTTATAAGGCCGGCGCGACGAGTTTAAGGTCTTATCAGATCATCCCCTCCAATCCTTCTCCCTCCACCGTCCGCACAAGATGCCTCAGAAGCTCGAAGGATCGTGTCACTGCGGTGCTGTAAAGTTCACACTGGAGTCAAGCTCGCCTGTGCCATACCAGCTCTGCTTCTGCAGGTACGTCCTGCGAGCACGGGATAGCTTGATGTTCCACGTTCAGCTCATGGATGATCGTCGGAATATAGCATCTGTAGAAAAGTCGCGGGTGGCGCGGGTGGCACCATCAACCTCGGCGGTATCGCGAAGTCGCTCAAGATCGATGGAGAAGAGCATATCAGGTACGTCGATCCTTCGCATGCGCGATTCGATGTGTTTGACTGAATCTGATGGTACGTGTCGTGTAGCAAATACCACGCCGTTTTGGACCGCGGAACAAAGGATGAGAGGCGGGCAAGTTCGGAGCGTAGTTTCTGTTCCAAGTGTTCCACGATGCTATGGCTTTGGGACGAGCAGTGGTGGGTCCTGAGGCCCACGCAACAGTTTGAGTGGTGCGGCTGAACTGATGTCATCCAGGCCCGAGCTCATCCATCCATTCGCGTCTGCTATTGATTCACCGCTGAAGCCGCCAAAGGAGATGGTACGTGTACTCTCGACGTGTCCAAGACAAGGAGATGACCATATCATACAGGCATGCATTCTCATGGACTCGAAGGCTGAGTGGGCTCGCTTGCCTGAGGGTCCAAAGAAGATCTACGACCACTACGGGTCGGGTTCGCTCGAGGACTGGCACAAGCACAACGGCGAATGGGTAGAGTAGATTCGGCGCGCAGAACAGAGACAAAAGTGCAGGTTTTGTACAATGCGGGTGGGGAATAAGTAGAAACCAGGAATGGCCAATCCTTCAGCATGAAGGTTATAATTTTAACTCGATGGCGTTTGTTCCGAACCAGAGCCAGAGCCCGAGGTCCCCGCTCGTTCTACCGCCAACCTGTGGAGACTACTTGAGTACAAGATACTCTCAACGGACCACAAACATGCATACTCAGCGTACCTATTGTGCGCTGCGACATGCCTCTTCCCAGCATCCGATCGCGTAAACTTCTTCCCGCATGCAGAGCACTGAAAGCGTGTATACTCGAGGTGTGTTGTGACCAAGTGGCGGAAGTACTCGGGGAAGTCCATCTGGTCCGCCTTCGATGAACATCCCGCCCATGTGCAATGTACGCGCAACTTGCTCGCGCCGCGCGCCTCCCACTTTTGGCCGTGAACGTCGGCATTGTGATCGCGGATGTGTGGTCTCCCGTGGTCGACCTCCATATTGCACACGGTCCCATCCTCGTCCTGAAGCATACACTTGTACTTTCCAGTTGGCGGGTCGATGTTGGTAAGCTCCGCATCTTTGACAGGCGCTACTGTGGTAGTCCGCCTTGCCGCCGTCCGTGCGTAGATCTCCGAGGTCGCGTAGCGTTGTCCAGGAGAGTAGCTCAGTCCGCTTGTAGCTGTGGTCACAGGAATGCGATAGTGGGGGACGGAAGGGATAGCGCCAGTGGGCTGCCTAGTCGTCGAGTAGAGCTTTTGAACGTCCAATGCACTCGTTTGAGCAGGCATACCGGGTCGAGAAGTAGTGTATGATTGAGAAGCCAAGCTATAGCCTGTGTAACCATATACAGGTAGCGAAGTCGAAGGATATGGTGACATTCGGTAATTCGAGCTCATGTTCGGCGTCGTCGAGTATGGATGCGCAAAAGATTGCGGGAGAGCAGCATTGCTCGGTGGGGGAGATGTTGAAGATGTAGCTTCGCTACTGGGTGGGGGAGAAGTCGCCGGTTCGGAGTTCATGTCGACATCAGACTCAGATGTGAAGTCGACAGGTTCTGGAACAGAGGCCTTATTTCTAGCACGAAACCGAGTCGGGATATTTGAGGAGCCACTCCGCACTGGCGGCGACGATGCCGACGAAGTGCTTGGAGTAGTGTAGCTCTTTGACGTAGACATGGCTGGTGAAGGATCACGATATGCAGTAGGCGAGTCCCCTTTCATGCTACACAACGTTTATGTCACCGATATCAACTACTGATGGACCACACTCACCTCGGGCCACTCCCGGACCCTGCCGAACCTCCTTCCGACCATACTCCCCCATACGACGTCGCTGGCGCACCATAGACCATCATGATTGCCGCAGCATAGGGAAGATGCCACAAAGCGTAAAACACAGGACCTGTCAAAGCTGGCCGTTGATGGCGTGAGGCGTGGAAAAGTAGGGCTGTAGGTCCATACTTGGTCAGCGATGATCTTTATTAGAAGCAGAATCTTTCCGGGAACGTACCAGCTGCTTGTGGCGACTACCCGGACTACAATACCCGCCAGCTCAGAGGCCGAGAGCGACACGGCTGAGTCTGGGAACTTGTCGTTAGCGTCGTGTGGTCGGTCGTGGTCTGTGGTCAAACTTCCACCGTGGCCGCGGGAAGAGCTGCCACATTCCACACGAGCCCAAAAACACGGCACATCAAACGGGCCGTCGGTCTTTCGGCAAGCGCCGCGCTCTGTTGTCCATCCGCCCTCACTGCTCCGACATCCAGGGTCTGTAGTAGTTACAGCACTGGTCTTGGCAATGAGTACCCGTCCCAGCAGGGCTGCAAGGTTGTCTTTCAGCCTTGCTCGCGTCGACCCGACGAGGTCGGACTCGAATGCCTAAAGCGGGGTCCAACGACTACGCCTTGTACAGCTAGATCTCATATACGATAGCCTGAGGACTAGGCTCTGTACTTCGGCTTGTTGGAAACACCAAGCCTGCAATGGCTCATGCGGGGCTCTGATAGTTCCATGAACATATTGCAAGGGGGCGTGATCCGTCGCTCGTCGAAACAATTATCGGATTATGAGGTTTCGTAAAATATAATGTGAACGGTGGACATCGAGCCTCAGATCTGGAGAAGCCTTACAAGCCTTCGAGTGCAAAATGGTACATGGTGATGATGACTGGCTGGATATACGATGGTCAGATAGTACTCATAGTGAGATGTTCACTCGAGCGTCACCCCGCCGCATTCCTCATCCGGGATCCTCTCGCGGTGGCACCAGGATGATATGCAGAGTCGAAGATGCTCAGAGAGCCTCCTCAACTGCCACCACAGAGCCAGACGCTGCATGGGGTATACAGACCAGGCGATGTACAGCGCGAGTAGAGGCACTGCGATACAGGCTGAGACGCCCACGGGCAGAGGGACGGAGAAGAATAGGATGATCATGGCCTGGGCGACCAGAAGTATCAATGACCAAATGAACGCCGCGCGCGGCAAGCTGAAGATCATCGCGAGAGGCATCATGTTGCCATTTTGTTCCGTGAGGAAGGCGCACTACATGTTCGAGAGCGCGTGAGTGCGGGGCATACAAGAATGCAGGATACCGCGTACCGCATCATCGACGTCCTTCGCAAGACTTTGGAAGCGTTGTGAAAGGAAGGTAGACAGGAGTAGGCCAGTGCTGGTCAGTACGAGGGCTATGTATGCGATCATGGGCACGGGGAACACGGCTGCAATGAGCGTGTTTGCTCTGCATGGGGTCGTGTCAGCAGATGCACGGGAACCATAGAGTAAGCGGGAGAACATACATGGCAAGCGCGAGCGTCCACTGCATCACTTTGGTCCATTCCGCAGTCTGGTCGGAGATGAATGCTGACCATACTCTTTCCACGACAAGTCCGTCGACCATCTGCTCGTGTAGTTGCCGGCGGATAGACTCTGGTAGGCCAAATAGTAGACCAGCGGATATGAAATGGAGGCAAAAGGACTGCCTCTCTTCATCACACCGTAGAACGCTTGTAGTTCTGTCCAGGCGGCAATGTTCTTCGCCATGAAAATTCTGGAACCTGTGATTACAGACGAAGCCCCACAGCCTGCCTACAAACGCGTAGATGATCGGATCATCCTGAATAGCTGTCAAGGCGGTGGGCATTAGCTGATTTCATATCCCTCACATATAGACTAGTCCCGCACCTTGGCAGCGCTCGAGGATTCCGAGATGAGCGTCCGTGACACCAGGCGCAAAGTAAAACGTAGATGTATCGGAAGTGGCGAGGTCCGCACGACCGTGGAGATAGATACCGACAAGCTGCTTGACGGGGTCTTTGATGAACGATTGCGCGGAGAGATGCATTCCAAACATCTCGACATGCTTCCAGTAGTTCTCTTCCAGTGCGAACCCTGTGCGTCGGAACATGAGCGTTCGGTAGTGTATACAAGTTGAGTCAGACTTACTCAAATGGTTGTCTGAACAAGCCGAAGGGAGTCCTAGTTCGCTGGTGTTACTGTCCTCCAACCAAAATGTCACCCTGCTCCCGTGATCGACGAAGTAGTAGTCACAAATCCCAGTGTCCAGCTCCACGTCGACGAAGAGCTCATGGAATGCCGTGAGATGGAAGTCGCTTTCTTCGGCCCAGGCGAGAATGAAAGCCGCCCATGCGCTGGCTACCTTGCTAACATTGCCCGTCGAGACGTCGCCTTCCGTGATGATCCGGGGACAAGAGCCGATGGCGTGATAAACCTTGCCCTCGGGATGCGTAAACTTCTGCCATACGTTTCCGCCGTTGTAAGGTGGTCTAGGAGGACATCGTGTCAGTACAGCAGCTCACATTGGAGGATACAGAAGTGGACTGACGCTGGTTCACCGTGATGCTCTCCCAGATACTTTCCGGCGGAGAGGGGGAAGTCGTGTGGAGGCGCGGGACTATCAAGTAATGCGATGAGCAAGACGCTACAAAGCGGAGAACGGGCACCATACTAGGAGGTCCTGGGTTCATACCGCTTTGTGCGGCATGGCGTTGTGGGGTAGAGCCACTCTCTACGTGGACCATTGTTTTTGTCGTGGGCAGTGTCGCTTGCAAGGGCGATCTTGGAAGATGACATGGAGGATGGGTAGATGGGTAGTGAGAAAAGAGCGAGTCCAGGTTATATATGTAGGAAGAGGCGCAGCCTGGGCGGTGTTGGTGGTGTTACCATCGGGCTTGAGCGTTTGAGGTGAGTTTCTGTGGTTCAATCTAGCAAAACACGAACAATCTCCTCGTACGAAGATGGGAAGCCCTCGCCAACGGGCCCCAAACAGGAAAGAGCGGTCGCTTCATCCAAGAAGACAAAGCATCCAGTTACTACTCATGATGACTCTTTCTCGTTCAGCGTCTCTCCAGATCTTTCCCTCGCGGTGACCATCGCGATACCCCGCACGTTCCCATTGTTGTTCGCAGCAAACGCATCTCGCAAGATGGGTACCCGCAGTCGGCAGCGCCTTCGAAGGGGCTCGCAAAGTTCTGATGTCCAGTGCAACGAAACCTCCTATTGAGAGATGCGGGAGGCCTCGTGAATCTGGGGAGGGCGAGGAAAGGGATGGTATGCCGAAGTGGGCAGAAGGTTCGAGTCGTAGGCAGTGAACTGTCCCTCCAGACACATTGCTTCGCTGTACAGGTAGTTTCATACCTATCCGCTCCCGCTGTCTCCTTGACTCTGAGTGATTCCTTGCATATATCGAGTCAGGTGACTCAAGTGTAGTGAAGTTGACCCGTCAGCGGCGGCGGCGGCGGCGGCGGAGAAGGTGGAAGGAATGCCTTCCACACTGCAAGGACGCATCCGTTCCGAGCATCATTTGAGATTCGGATAAGTATAGCTTGAACGCCAATGCCCCAAGGATGCTGCTATTCTGAGGAAGATGGTAGTTGCGAAGCAAGCATTGCTCACGGGCACGCGAGCCATCGGCGTGATCGGTCCGAGAACCGGGCCCGCGCGCTGATTGACGCAACGTCGCTCGTCGACGCAGCAAGCGCGAACAGGCCACAGACCTACGCATCTATCGGATGAGTACCGTAAAAACTCTACGGGTACATCAGAGTCGAATCGGGCTTCCAGGCATCCTCTGCGGCTCGCGAAGTTTGCGGAGCTCTTTCAGGGGCTGCTTCAACTCAGCGCATGCTCATGCCCACCGCTACTGATACCCTCTTCCCCTTCCAATCCATTCCTGTCTTGCGCAAATATGAATACTCACTCTCCCTGGCTTAATCTCAATCTAGAACCTGAGGTGGTGAATGATGTGACGTTGGCCGAAGCAGGCCCCGGGCAGTCGCCGGCGCTGCCCGTCAGATTCGACGCCGACGACGAACTGAGAGCTTGGAGTCTGGGGACTCTAGACTTCAGAGCAAAACCTACGTTAGAGGGGCGAGAGGCAGCTTCTGAGATCTAGTCCTCCGACGTAGGCCGTGTACGTACGCGCCTTATCGTCGTCTCAAGCTGTACTACTTTCGACACACTCGGGACAATCGAGGTAGACTTCTAGCTCGTTCCTCGCGACAATGATGGGAGAGAGATTGCAAGGACGCCTAGTGCATCCATTGGCGCAGATGTCCTTCGGAGGCCAAGAGCGTACGGCCTGTAGTTCTTCGTCTGCAGCCATCATGATGTCGGGAAAAGGATCATTTCATTATAGGTTGACAAGCCTGTGGAGAGCACCGGCGTAGCTGCTTGGATTTCGGTATAGACATAAACAGGTATGGGAGATGTTCGATCGCGCACAGGCTACCACAGCCATCCGCGTCGTACCCGGGCAGAGTGGATCTTCGTCGTAAACCATCCTGACTATGAACGGCGCAGAGTTGAGCTCGCCGTGTCCCGCATGAGCCGGCGAAATCAGCATGGAGGTGATGATTGGGTGGTCGCAATGATGTGTGAATACCGGATACGTTCTCGAAACGCGGGTATTGTTGAAATAGGTTGAGACGAGGCTCATTCCTGAATCCTACATTCCTCCTTCCTCGGCACCCGACATTCACACTACCGCCCGACACCGCCCGGGGTCTTCTAGCGGTCCGAGCAGCAGCTCCGGAGAATATGCTCTCGAACGGAGACGGAGATTAAGAGAGATAGCGTACGTTCATTCACAGGCAGAGAGTGGCGTCTGTGGTCATAACTGATGGCAAGCGGGTGATCGTCAGCCCTGACTCTGTGAAGATATTACTTTGCCGCATACCTTGTCCGAAGTATACGTCGTGTGCGAGATTGATGCCTGTAGAAGCTGTAGAAGGGGCCGATTAGCAGGGTAACGGGGCCACATCGATAGGCACAACGTACGGACGGCCGCGCTACATTTTGGATCCTCCTGACCGGTGCATTGACGCACGTTCTTACGGCTAGCTTGAGAGGAAGTCAGCATGCAAACCAGGACGAAGTAGCTGCTTGAACTTACGAGGTTCTTGGAAGTGCCAGTACTCAGTAGAACTTCGGATCTTGTCAATACTTGTGTCATACAGACAGCTGGGAGCGCTCACTGGTGGTGATAACCTAAGGACCGCGGGATGATGGTAGGGACGCCATCTACGTGAATGGCGCATGAGTTCTTTGACGAATTGCGCGCAAAAGCGGTATGCTAAAGCTTACCCCATGTATGCACAGCTGTTGTACAAAATGATCATCAGCAATCCGCTCTCTCGGCGCAACAGGATGACGTATTTGCCCACCTCGAAAGACATTATCACTCCCAATGAGTTTGTCAAGTAGATCGGCGAAGTTAGCATCACCCGTACGTGGTTGGCCTGTGTGAATGTGTGTCAGATGAGTGCTGGCTGTTCCGCGCTGCATCACGGCGTACCAAATGTGAACACGCGTACGGCCGCTCCCGTGGCATTGGCCTTCAACAAAGTTCCGCCGATGGCGGCCAGGGCGCCACCCATCGAATGACCTGATGAACAGAGTTCTATTAAAACAAGCAGTCCACCAGCTGGCAGAACGGCGGAATTACCGGTTAGGACCACCGAATAGGATGGGTACTGTCGTAACTGCTCGACCACGATATCGAGCACGAGGTCGCTCACAGAACCGAACGCAACGCCGAAACCTGCGTGCACTCGCGCATCGCCACTACCGTTCAAGGGTGGGCCGACCGAGTCGAGCGGTATGAGCAACATGTTCGAATCTACGGGTTCAGCCGTCAGAATCGACTAACCACGGATAGTCAAGCGCACAGGAAGGCGTATCACGCACCGGTCAACATGTCTGGGAGTTGCTGGCTCCCGCGGAAGGCCACGATAACCTCTTGCCGTCCATCATCACGCGCCACAAAGCCGTGTACGCCCGTCAGAAGATTCGTGAACTAAGATACAAACGCGTCAGCATAAGAGCTCAGCACCACACGTTCGGCTTTGTCTCAAGTACCTCCGTTACAAGCTCGTTCCCGAGCGGATTCGGACATAGGGGCTGGTAGACCGCAGACGAATACTGGGTATAGCGTACGAGCTCATCGTAGACCTGTTGAGGTATCCCGCCGGTGCTCTTCCATGGGAGATGCCAGTGTGGTAGACGAGAACGAGGGAAAGGTAAAGGAGGAAAGCCAGGCCAGAGTGCCGTACTGAAGGAGACGGCGCAGACGAATTTGTTGAGAAGACTCGCTAGCATGCGTCCCTGGCCAAGGTATACGCTAGAAGCTAGGCGCAGTACATGGAGGTTGGAAGAGAGTTGCGTATGCAGCGTGTTGACGTCGCGCGTACCAGCAACACGTCAACAGGTCGTGTGATCGTTCACCTTCGCGGAATAGGGGCACCTGGAGCTCGTCCCGGCGGCAAGACGTCTGCAGTTTGGAAGCTCGAATACAAGGCGAAGGTCCAAAACGACGTTTTGATTTAGCAAAGAGCAGTATGGAAGCGGTATAGAAGCAGGTAGTACGTAGACAGTGAGACTATTCTGGGGAAGTCGAAGCAAGAGAAGTGGTATGTGTAAGTAGCAGACGGATGGTTCGGAGAGTTGAAACTGAAACTGTACACGGTGGATGTAGCTGGGAAGCTGCACGGGGATATCACATTCAAAGGGTATACGTATCGTATCACAAAGAACGCATCATAATCTACGGGTGAACTGAGAACGCGAAAGCTAATTCGGTAGTGCCGTTTAATCCGAGTCGGGCTCAGGCTTAGCCACAAGCTGCGCGCCG